>JAFIDM010111861.1:162241-178539 GCA_023159025.1 Thereuonema tuberculata | reverse complement strand
AGGTGCATGCAGTGCACATGTTCCACAGCGGCTTGCAACATATCGAAATGGATTTGTCGCACATGCAATGTAATGCGATCTTTCAATGTGTGGATATTGGGGACATGTCCTTGATACACAATGCTTTCAAGAAATCCCCATAGCTAAAAGTCACAAGGATTGAGATCAGGCGACCTCGGTGGCCATGCTGTGGGAAATGCACAGCCCAGGAGGAAAGGTCAATATTTTGGGATATGATAGTATTGGTCATTTTAAGCAAAAAAATTCCTATTAATGAGTATCCTATTTCGATTGGTTTCCGAGATAATTGAAATTTGGCACACAATTGTCACTGTGCCTGCTGATAGTTGTTTTCCTTCTTTTCCACTGCACCAAGATTTCCAGACCTAATCCTCTTGGATTTGTGTTTATGGGGTTGGATGAAATGTACAGACGCCGAGTTGTTCATGAGCAAATTGCCCGCTCACATAATGAATGCTTTTGTGCGCATACAGAAATGTCATGATGAACTCAGACAAGCAACAAGTCATGTTCTTACAAGAGTTGAGAAATGCTTTGATTGTTGCCTGTGGAATTTTTGAAACTTTTATTATAAACTGTAAAAAATATGTACTTGACCAATAAATAGGAGGCACGTCCAGAAATGAAGTTCCGTTTTTATCCGTTGCCCAGCATCCCTGCCATTGCAGTTCGGCGCATGCGCCATAGTTGCTCTGAGTCAAGGAGAAGGAGATGATGCCATTTTGAGATCGATGTCTGCTGTTTACGCTTTATAGTGTTTGGTTAGCACGGCGAAGTTGATTGAAAATCCCATAGCATGTGAGATTAGATCATTTGTTTTCTGAACACGAAGAACACTAGCCCAGTTGACATTCAGCGACAGATTTGCGAGGTATACGGAGAAAATGCGATGAGTGATTCATCACAACCTCACAAATGGTATTGTTTTCATTCACGACAATGCCACATTTTACGCTGCGAACAAGACACGACAACTCTTACAGGACTTTGGATGGAGCCAGTTTGCCCACCCTCCCTGACTTCGTCCCTAGCGACTTCCATCTCCTTTTGCACCTGAAAACGTTCCTTGGTGGACAAAAATTAAATAACGATTACGAGCTTAAAGAACATGTTATCACATGGTTGAAAACACAGGTGGGAACTTGTTTGACGAAGACATATAAAAACTTGTGCCACGCTATGACAAGTACCTCCAAAATGGTGGGAGTTCTGTGGAAAATAGTGTATGAATTGTAGTTTGTTATGCAATAAATAGTTTGTCTGTATCTGTACTCGTCTTGTTTTTATTACCAAATGGAACTTATTTTCTGGACGTACCTCCTATTAGAAACAGTAAGTAGTATCTTTTTGTTATCATTCACTTTGAAACTGCACTTTCAAAATAGCTCTATCTCAGAAGCCATTCGGAATAAGACACTCGTTCATATGGTCTTTTTTGCTTAAAATCACCTATATACTATCACCTCCCAAAATATTGACCTTTCCTCCTGGGACACCCTGTATGTTATCTCCTACAAATTGACACACCAGCACTCAATTAAAATATATCAGGTAATTAAAGGTGAGATAATCAAAGGTCAAACCTTTCAATTTTTAAATATGAAGATTTTATTCTGCATATTTTGGATTTCTTTCTGGAAAAAATGAGATTTAATATAATCACTGTAGTTGAGATTGGAAGTGTCCAGTGGAGACACCTGTTTGGAGAATGGATTTTCCCAATATTCCTCTCTCTGGGATTTACTATGAGGGGAGAAAAGGTAGCAATTGATTAAATGGGAGGCAATGTTTAAGAATTAATGATAATTCATGATTTTTTAGTTGTGGCAACTTAATTAAAGATCATCCTCAACAGTATCTAATAGTCACTGTAGAAGTGAACATTTCTCAAAATAAAAGAGAACAGGATTTGTTCTTAATTACAAACTCACATTTGGATTTGGAACCAGTATCAAAGGACAGTTATTTATCTATCAGAGTTGTTCTTTCCCAGTAAGAACTTAACCTATTAATTTATCAGGAAACTCATAAAGATGGCCTTTAGATGGTATTAAAGTATTCTAATATGTAAATTTTATAAAATAATGCATCTAATGAGGATGAATGTCCCTTCTTAATAAAGAGCTTTTGAATATTTCACAGAAGAGTATTGTGTATAAGGAAACAATGTTTTGTTTATGAATGTAGCTACATTTAAGTTAATAAGCTGTAGTCTTGTGTTTTTTCTTTCGATTTCAAGTTTACCTGATGCTTACTTTTGCAACCATTAAATATTGAAGAATTATTAGGAGAATGTTTTTTTTTTTTTTGTTTTTGCTATGGAAACTTTGTATTTGCTTATATTTCCAAAAGTAATATAAGAATGAAACTTTTTTTGATTCAGTATTTGTCCAAAGACTAATTAAACACATACTGCAAGTGTCTTAAGAATTACTTATTTCATATTCTTTTTACAATTTATAAAAATATGGAAGTTAGATATTTCTTTCACTTGGAGAAATAAATACAGAAAATTAAAACCATTTCGGAATTCTTTTGGAAAAAGAATAAAATAGAAGCATAATTTTTTCAAGCACTCAATTCTTATTAGAGGGGAAACTGTCACAACTGTTTTCAAAACAGTATTTTTTATTTTATTCTAAATTTCAATATCTTTTTTACTTGTGTTTGCCTGAAGTTATTTTAATATGTTAATTCTTAAAAGTATACAGGCAGTAAACAGAAACTAGCAATGGTTTTTATCTGTAAGCAAATGAAATATTATAATTATTAACTTCAATTAATCCAAATAATAAAATATTTGTCTTTACAGTTTTAATAACAGATGAATGGAATTGAATTTCTCAAACGCAACCAAGTGCAGTTGATTTACACTTTTAATATTAATAATAATATTGTCATAATTTATGATTTTTAATATATGTAAAATGTATGATTATTACTTAGAAAGAATTAATGCAAATATTGATGTCTGAATTTTTGTCCAAAGTTCTAAAGTTCTTAGTTCAATTGTTCAGGAGTGAAGGGGTATTTGTGATTCGTGAATAATGCTTGACTCAACACTGCGGGGCCACGACTGGATACCAGGTTCACTTTTCCTATTAGGACGTCTGCATACAGGTTCTTCTCCTTCTCCGTGAAGGCGGTTGCCAAGCCTTGGAACAATGAGCTTCTGTCGAGCCGGCTGCATTTCATCCACTGCGCCCGCCTAAATGCCAATAGGCAGTGGCACCCCTGTGGAGTGAAGACCTGCCATCGGTGTAATTACAGGGAGGAGACTCTTCCACATGTCTTTAACCACTGCATGTCCTATGCAGCTGCATTTCAATGACGCCACAATGCCCTTGTGGATCGGATTCACAAAGCGTCGTCTTTGCATTTCCGCGTCGTTGGCGACAACCAAGCTGTTGTTGAAGGTTCTCGGCTTCGCCCCGACCTGATACTGGTGCGTCAACAGTCCGCCCTGATTGTTGACGTAACGGTTCCTTTTGATAACCGGCTTGAGGCCTTCGCACAGGCTCCCGCAGCCAAGATTGGGAAGTACGAGTCCTTAGCTACTTATTTGCGGAGGAATTACGTACAGGTGAGCATTGTCCCGTTCATCGTGGGCTCCCTTGGATCTTGGGACACTGGCAATGATTCCTTTCTGCAGCTGCTTTGTTCTCCCTCGTATGGCCGGTTATTCAGAAGACTTTGTGTGTCTGATGTCATAGGTGGTCCCGTGACACCTACATACAGCACATAACTTGGTCAGAGACAGTATGAGTGAACTCCACTTTACTTTTGCTGTTCTCATCCTATGTGCTTTGGAGGTTCCTTTCGTCTTCTTTTTCTTTGGTTAGAGTTGCTTCCGTCATCCTTACCCTTTATTTTTTTTCTTATATAGGGTTAAGCTTCCGTCCTCCCTGTAGATGGCATACCATCTTTATCTACACTTCCTTTAGCTATAGCCAACTTCTTTTGTTCTTCATCATTGGCTTTAATTCCTTTAAAAAGGCCTTCTTCCCAAATCTATGAAAATAATATATATATATATGTATAGAAAGGAGAACGTTTATGGGTTTGTTTGTTTGTTCACTATACACCCCTAGACCCTTTGACCTATCTGGACCAAACTTTGCAGAATTATTCTTTAGAATCCTGGGGAAAAAATGGGCTACCTTGGAACCTGAACAAATTACCCCCAGTAGATGAAAGGGGGGGGGGGTTCCATGAAATTGCGCCAAATATGCACCTGGTGGCGACAATGAGAACTGCACACATATTGTTGAGCAACAATCTGTATTATATTTAAAATCTTTTCCATCTGTCCACACAGTTCAACAATGGACAAGGGCGTCCTGTGAGCATTGTTGCGAGGAAGTTGACAAAAAAAAAAAAAAAATTGAGGATTGTTGAACTTCAAATCTGTTTTGACACAAATGTTTCGTTCTCTCGGTGAGCGCTATCAAGTGATGAGTTCATGCAAAAAGGAATAAAATATAATAATAAAATAATCATAAAGATTTTAGTAATATATAGATTTCCTCTACTAATTAATCAAATAACATTAAACTAAATATGGTCCCGGAACTATCAATAAAGCTCGAGGACAGACTCTAAATAAAGTCGCCTTCTATTTGGAGAACGATGTCTTCACTCATGGACTACTGTATGTTGTAATGTCTAGAGTCAGAAGTTATCAGAATTTGGTTATCTTCACTCGAAAGAACAGTCATAACCAATTCGTTGCTAAGACTATCGTATACAAGCTATGATAGAACCGAAGTCTACTTCATAGTCTACTTACCGGGGAAGACATGGGGGTGGCCTAGTTGGAACTAAGATATTGTTGTGTATATATATGCGCTGCATATATAGGGTGCGCAAAATAAAACTGGCCCGGAAAGTAAATTTACAGCTATATTTCAAATATTACAATAGGACTAACCCTTGTTAATAAACAGGAGAACTGCCCAGCACAACAATTACTTCAATTGTTTTGGTTTACTTCAATTTTTTTTTCCGGGCCAGTTTTATTTTGCCCACCCTGTACAACTGGTGGCGACAATGGGAACTATACAAATATTGTTGTGCATCATTGTGTCAAGGTTTTCGGGTTAGTTATAGAGTTATAATGATCAGATGATTTTTTACGAACTGGGAAAGGTTTGCAGTGATAGGGTTACGACGTTACAAAATTCTAATAACCTGGAACTAGGGTATAAATGGGAGAAATTAGTGGGAAGTCTTATATTCTCCAATCTCCATATTCATTTCATATCTAGGAATCTCGAATTACAGAATTCAAATAACCTGGAAATGTGGGTGTACACAGGAAGGCAGTGAGTGGATGAGCAAGCATAGCTGAAGGGTACTTCTACGGGATTTTCGGGATAGATATAGATTTGTAATGAGATCAGACCTTTTGAGTTGTTTTCTTTTTGTACCAATCGGGAAAGTTTCGAAGTGATCTCGCAATTGCAATTTCTTTATCCATTGGGTCATCTGATTTTTTGACACAGGCGAAGAACAGGTCTTTTTGCTAGTATATATAAATATATTCTCTTTATTTTCAATATATTCTCTTAATTTGAAACATGTATGTGTTTTTTTTTTTTCACTTGAACTTATAGAAATTGTATTTAAAATGTATATCCATTGTAATTCATTAAATTCGTTTTAATTATTCATAATCAGAGTAAGGTAAGAGATTCAAGAATATTTCAATAAAATTTCATTACATCAATGCTAAATGTTTTTACTATATTTACTACACAAAACATAACTTCTATAAATTTTTGCAGTTTTTCATTACTTTGTTTTCAAGCATAAGATATTCTTTCTTTTTTATCGAGCTGAATTCAATTGTAATTTATAAATAGTAAATATGTAGCATTTATTGGAAATAAACACAAGGAAATTAAGCAATCTCAATTATCAGAAGACGTTTGCACAGCATTGAGATTGGTTTACTAATCGCTTTCCCTACCTTGTTTGTTAATGATGGCAAATATATATAGTCTCATGTAATAGACCAGGCCCCAAATATCTTCTCTCTCACTTTGGGAGAATCTTGGCGTATTGCCAACACCTCTACTATTAATCATGAACTTGCCAATTGCATCATAAAGCATTATTTAAACCCTTCTCATCGAATATCAGAATTGATATAACCTCAGATAAGGCTGAAACGTTCTGCCTCTCTTTTAAAATTGGACGATAAATTACATTAGTAATTTTGACCAACTTTTTATCATTTGGGATATTTATCTACTTTTTAGTATTTACACCAATCTCCCAACCCATAGAATTTCCATGATATTTAGAAAGCCTTTAATGAAAACTTTATTTATAAGGAGTACAAATGGAAAACCACAGTTTTTTTTCTAAATCTGAACCTTTATTGTGGGAAAATGGTTACATAATTATTCTTCAAAATATTGTCCATCACTAGCCACAACTTTTTCCCATCTTTCTGGCAGCAAACGGATTCCATGCGGGAAAAACTGTTCGTCTTTTGAGCCGATCCACGAATCGATCCAATTTTTGGCTTCTTTATAAGAACCGAAGTGCTGCTCAGACAGACCATGCGTAATCGATTGGAATAGGTGGTAGTTGGAATGGATGATTGCCTGGAGAATACAGCGGGTGGGTAGGACGTCCCATTTCAGTGTTTTCACAACTTGAGTAACATGTGGCCGAGAGTTGTGTGCAGCAAAATCACTTTGTCATGTCTCTGCTCATAATCCGGCCATTTTTCCTTCAATGCTCGGTTTAACGCATTAGTTGCGTTCGGTAGCGAGCTCCTGTGATGGTTTCACCCGTTGCAGCAGCTCATAATATACCAAGGCTAGCTATTCCCACCAAATACACAGCATGATTTTTGAGCCATGGATGTTTGGCTTGGTCGTCGTTCTTGATGCATGGCCGCGGTATCCCCCACGATTCTTTTCACTTTGGATTATCAGAATGGATCCACTTCTCATCCCCAGTGACAATGCGATGCAAAAAAACCCTTCTTTTTAGTCGTTGGAGCAGCTGTTTGCACGTTCAATGTTTCTTGGCTTCAACTCATACGACACCCAATTTCCTTGCTTTTGCATCATTTCCAAGGTTTGCGAACGATGTGAAATGGCTTGTTGAGTCACACCCAATGAATCTGCAAGTGATTGTTGCGTTTGACATGAATCTCCTTCCAGTAATGCCTCCAATTCTGCGTCTTCAAACTTTTTCAACGGTCCGGGACGCTCCTTGTCTTCCACGCCGAAATCGCCCATTTCGTAGCATTGATACCATTCGCGACACGTTCTTTCACTAAGAGCAGCCTCACATGCGCCTCAGCCACAGATTTTTTTTTCTTCAAAAAACAAAAGTTCCAGCAAATGACCTTATTTGGCTCAAACTCTGACTTCAAACTTAGTAAATAAAATGTTTAACTTTCATACAAATTTGAAGGATATTGAAAGAACATCAAAATTTAAAACAAAAACAAAAAAAGAAGACGAAGGGGAGTAAATAAACCAATAGGAGCGAAAGAAACAAGAAAAACAACAAGAAAAAAAATTAAGTTAAACTATTTTATCAATATATAAATATACAGAAGCAACACTCTTAGAGTTTACAGTAAGGTCTTTGTTTAACATAGGTTTGATTGATAAGATCTGTAAATTAAAAGGAAACATTAAAACAATGTTTCCCAATCTTTTTCAAACATTGACTCCTTTTCTAAAAGCCAAGTGACCTGCGACCCCTGCAAACTTTCCATTATAAGGCATTTTTTAATAGGGTGAAGACGTATTAAAGTTTCAATCAGATGTTCCAACGTATACGTTATTTAAATTACATCATTGCAAACATGACAGCTTCAGCAAAACAGATACAGTGATCTTCAAATGAATTAAGAGAACAACTCACCTTTATTGTTATCTGTTATTCAAACATTGAGACACCCATTAACAAGGAATTAGAATTTTGCATCATAGTAAATATATTTTTCAGTTTATTATTTGTAACATAGAATTTTATCCTAATAATAACATTGTATTCCTATATTTTACTTTTAGAGAGTGAATCAAAGTCAGTGCAGTGGAAATTTGAAGAAATATTAAAGAAATGCCACAGCGAATAATTAAAATATTGTAAAATGCTTAATAGGTATCAACATGACATGGTTGTAAAATTTTTGAAATATCAGCTACAGTGGAATTTAAAATCACTTCATTCCATTTAACAAAATCAGTGTTACAGCCATTAGTAGAATATTGCAGTGAAACCACATTGAAATAATCGATCAAACAACCGAATCAATTGAAAACACGATCTATTTCGAAAGATTTTAATGTCATCATTTTTGATAATAATAATTTTTAATATGGCGGCTACCAGCTAACCACGTGCAACAGGGGCTCCGGAAAAATTTTAGTGTAGGCGTAGTAAAGTAGGTGGAGAATCATTTAAAACCAGGTAACAATATATTTAGAATTCGATCACCCATAACAGAAAGAATGGTGAACACAAGAAGTGTACAGGCGACTAGCTCAACCCCCGAGATTCCAGCGACGGAGAATCCTTCCTCACCGGCAGCAGTGCAACCCCTACAGGAGGAACTCAACGAGGTGGTGCGGCTCCACATTGGTGAGGCCCTGCAATCGCAGGAGGTCTTAAAACTAATCGCGGCTGCCATTACAGAGTCCGTAACGAAACTCGTTATGGACAAGCTGATCGAAAGCCTGAGTGAAAAGGACAAAGAGGTGAAAGAACTCACAATGGAGTTACAGGAAGTAAAAAGAAACTTCACAGAATATAAAAAGAAATCCGAAATGGCCGACGACGCGTTAGAGCAGTACCAGCGGAGGGCCAACTTGAGAATTTTCGGAATTAAGGAGGCTAAGAGTGAAAATCCAGATGACATCATTGTAGATCTCTGCAACAACAAACTTGGTGTCTCGATTTCGAAAAATGACATCGACAGATCCCACCGAGTTGGTCCTCAGAAAGGTGACAGGCCCTGTGCCATTATAGTGAAATTCCTGTCATACAAAACACGGGACGCTATTTTTTCCAGGAAGAAGAATCTCAAGAACACTGGTGTCACAATTAGGAAGACTTAACGCGGATTAGATTGCAATTGCTCCAGGCGGCAATTAAAAGATTTGGGGTCAGAAACGCTTGGACTGCGGACGGTCGAATCATTGTAAATCGTGGAGACAAAAAAAAAACATACCATCACTTCCCACGACGATCTCCAAAAACTAATCCAATAACCTGGTAGTCCTAGACTGAAATCAGTCAAATTTTTATCTTCATTTTAATCTATCCTTCCCTAGCAATATTGTTTAATTTTAAGTTATCAATAAGTATTTTTGTTTGGCTTTAATTTTTGTAATCTTAATTGCTTTGTATTTAGTATTTATATTTTAAGTTCTCAAATCATCTTAAAGCCTCGTCTATTACTATCCTTATTTTTTTATAAATTATTTTAACTGTATTCAAATCCACTTTTATTATTATCAGTTTCGATTTTTTTGTCTTCTTGTTTTCGTACATACAAACTCTTTAACTTTGCAAATTCTTCAGGTAAGCAAATATTTACATTTATTTCAAAAACAGAATCTCCCTTAAATACTTTCCATACTTCTTATACTCTTATCTACACTCTATCTACCCAGCCAATACCCTCACAGTGTGAACAATTACTCTCTTACATCCACATTGAAACTTCTATTGCTATTTCGTTGTTCAAATCAGTATAATGACAAAAATGAACTGCAATCTAGTACATACTGAATTTCATGTTTACATTTAATATTTCAGCTCCACATCTTCCAATGCTATTTCTTTCTAACTTGAATCAAGATATTTCACCTGACTCCCTATTGTTTCTAGCACATAATATTCGCAGTATCTCAGCGAATTGGGATTTATTAAAAACTACATTAGAAACTTTACTACGATTTCCAGATTTCCTTCTTCTTACTGAAACATGGGCCGCTAATCCAGAAGCACTTCCAAACAGAGAGCACTTCTCTGTTATCTCTGTTAATCGAAATGATAGAAAAGGCGGAGGGGTTGCTTTATACTACAGGGATAGTTTTAATATCAAAATCATTAACGATTTTACTTTCATCAATATGGATTTAGAATGTATTTGCTGCTCTATCAACGAAGACGTCATTCTTGTAGGAATCTATAGACCCCCGACAGGAAATCCACTGTATTTCCACAATTATTTAGAAACTGTGGCTCAATTTATCAGTAACAGTAAAAAAAAGGAATTTTTATGGGCGACTTTAATGTCAACTTTGAAAACAAAAATGATAAAAAGACAACGGACATTTTAACGTCTATGAACTGCTTCTCTTTCTTCCCCCTTATTGACACTCCAACCTGTCACTCGAACTCTTACTTCTCTCATTCACTTCTCGATCAAATCTTTACAAATTTTCCCACTCTTAGTAAAGGCGTTCTTGATGCTTACATAATAGACCATGATCCTGTGTATTTCACAACAAACCTTACAACCTTATTCAAAGATATCTCCCTTAAAAAAACTAGCAATTCGAAAGTTCAAACCCAAAAATATAATTGAGTTCAAAGATTATCTCAGATCTATCAACTGGGTCACTGAATTGCAAAAAGGAAGAAATACCGAAGAAACACTTTCAATCTTCAACAAACACTTTCCGCTGTCCTCGAACATTAGTAATAATCATAAAATAATTAGTAAAAAAGCCTGGATGACAACGGAACTTTTAGGTCTTATCTGTCAGAAAAACAAATTCTATAAATCTTACAAAAAACATCCGACCTCTGTAAAATTAATGCGTCTTAAAACTGTACAAAATTAATTAAAATCCAAAATTAGGGCCGCAAAAGAGCAATATTATAAGCTTTTGTTCGTGGACAATCTTTCAATAAAAGAAAAATGGAACAACAGTAATAAATTAATTTCTCCTTCAACTAAAGTAAAATGCCCTTCCAATATTATAGTACGAAATAATCCAACAGAGACGAAACAACATCTTGATAAATTTCTAAAAATTCTACTCCCAAATAATCCTACCACTAATCCACACAAAAATACTGAACAATTCCTTAAGAACCCAGCTCCTTTCTCCTTTTTTCTATCTCCGACTTCCTCTTTAGAGGTTAAACAAGTTATCACATCTCTCTGCAACAAACTATCTTCTGGACCTGACGAGGTCTCTCCAAATCTTCTTAAACAAATCAATGACGAAATTTCACTTCCTCTATCTCACATATTTAATATTTCCATATGTGAAGGCGTCTTTCCCTCCTCCTTTAAACGAGCTAAAATTATTCCAATCTGGAAAGCAGGAGATGTTGATGATTTAGGGAACTATTGCCCGATCTCTATTATTAACACTTTCTCAAAAGTATTTGAAAAACTATTTCACACTAAACTCTCCCAATACTTCTATCAAAAGAATCTCATTGCACAGCAACAACACGGCTTCATGAAAAGAAAAAACACAGAAACTGCTCTGATTGAACTTACTGAATTTGTTACAGAGAACATGGCCTCTAATAAAATTGTATTAGGACTCTTCCTTGATTTCAAAAAAGCCTTTGATTCAGTTAATGTTGAAATTCTACTTAAAAAATTAGAGCATCATGGCGTTAGAGGTCCTCCCCTAGCTTGGCTGTCCTCATATCTCTCCGACCGGCAGTATCAGCTTACTCTAAATGGATATTCTTCTTCCTGGTACTCCACCCCAAAAGGCTTACCTCAAGGGTCCATCCTATCACCCCTTCTCTTCAGCCTATTTATAAATGATCTTATCTTAACATCATCTGCCTCCAATTACATCTTCTATGCAGACGACGGAACTTTTCTTTTTGCCAACAAAAATATTGAAAATCTGAAACATGATGCCCAACTTTCTCTGTTCCATCTTAAATCTTGGCTTTCTGCAAATGAACTCTCACTAAATACATCCAAAACAGTATACATGTTCTTCTTTCAACGGAATAAAACACTTTCACGTAAAAACTTCTCTATTACTTACAACAACTCACCAATACACGAGGTCTCCTCCTTCAAATACTTAGGAATCTATCTTTCCCATGATCTTTCTTGGAACTTACATGCCCAAAAAATTGCTTATAAAGTCTCCAGAAACCTAGGCGTTATCAGAAAATTAAACTTTCTCCCAGCTCAAATGCTACTAAATCTATATTGGTCACTCATTCATTCAAATCTTTGTTACGGAGTTGTAGTATGGGGCAACCCTTCTAAATTTTATGAAAACATGCTACTGAAAGTTCAGAAATATTTTTTAAGATTCATAGATAAAAAACCAAGACAGTATTCTACTCGATCCCTCTGGCCTAAATATAATATAATCTCTTTCCCCCACATCTATAAACTTCAATTAGCGGTCTTCACCTATAAAGTAATTAATAAAAAACTCTGTCCCTGTATCCCACTAACCCTCACACCCATTTCTATGATACCAGATCTGTTACCCACCTGTTACTATCCATTCCGAAAACTAAGTCCAACTATCAAAGAAAAGTTGTTAGTTATGCTTCGCCTCAACTTTGGAATGAAATACCTAAAGAGATCCGTGAATGTCCTTTTCTTACCCAATTCAAAAAAAAAATTAAAAAACACATTTCAACCTTATTAATTTACTAATACTTCACCTACTATTGAAGTCGGGCTGAAATTTCGATCCGAATCCCTTTCCACCTATCACCCTCCTCTTTCTCTCCTATCTTATCTCTTCTGTATCCGCCAAATCCCTCACTCTATTCCTACTCTCTTCCTGTTCCCTTTATTCCACGTATCCATAATACCTAAATATGTTCTCTCTGTCAAAAATAAACATGTAAATATTTGTTTAACTTTCAGTTATTTTCTGTTTTGTAAATATTTGCCCTCATTGTTGTGTTATATATTCCCTTTGTTAATTGCATACTCAAGACGCCCTCTTGTCTTCTCGACGGGACCCCCCTTAAGACGACTGGTTGTCAAAATCTCATGTAAACTCTTATCATGTAATATTTTATTCGCAATTAAATATACCAATATACCAATATACAGTAGAAACTCTACTTATGAAATTAATTCGTTCCGGAAGCCGTTTCAAAAGCAGAAAATTTCGTAAGTAGGAACGCATTTTACCCTATAAATCCGTTCCAAGCCCCCACAAAACTCGGACATAATATTTGTATAAATTATAAATAATGGTTAAAACCTGTAACAAATACATGTTAGAATTAGATTACTGCATAATAAATAGAAAAAGTACACATGGAAAGAAGAAAGAACAGAGAAATATTTTTTTCATTTCATTTTCTTTTGTTTTAACTGCTATACGTATCATCGTCTTCTCTCGCCTTCTTCGGTTCAGGTTCACTCTCAGCAGTGGCTGTTGACTGACGTTTTGTGAAGAATCGATCTAAGGATGTTTGCTTTTGTCGTCTTTTAACAATTTTTCTGAAATGCGTAAGGCAAACATCATCGAAGTGAGAGATAGCCCGATTGGTAAAAACCTTTTCTGGATGATTCTTTTCAATGAATTCAGAAATTTCATGGAATTTTCCAAGAATGTCTTCTATTTTGGCTGACGGAATAATGGTTGCCTCCTCCTCCTCCTCACTGAACCCCTCCTGCACTGCTGAGTGTTGCATAGCCTCCAACTCCTTCAGTTCACTCGTTGAAAGCTCCTCTTGGTGCTCTTGAATCAAATCTTCGATGTCTTCATCGTTCACCTCAAGCCCCATGCCCTTTCCCAACGAAACAATTTCGTTAACTTCAGCCTTCACCTTGAAACCCTCAAAATCAAATGGGGCAACAACTTCAGGCCACAGCTTCCTCCAAGCTGCATTAAGGGTATGTCTGGTCACCTCCTGCCATGCCATGTCTATTATCTTGAGGCAAACAACAATATCGAATTGAGTTTTCCAAAACTCATGAAGTGTAAGCTGGGTGTTGTCGGTGATATCGAAACACCTCTTGAACAGGTGTTTTGTATACAATTTCTTAAAATTGGATATCACCTGTTGATCCATGGGCTGGAGGATAGGGGTGGTGTTGGGTGGGAGGTAAAGCACCTTAATAAAAGAGAAGTCCTCCAGGATGTCGTCTTCAAGTCCGGAGGGGTGGGCAGGGGCATTATCCAAGATGAGGAGATTCTTGAGGGGGAAATTGTTCTCCTCGAGATACCGCTTCACAGAAGGGCCGAAGACTAAATTCACCCATTCAACAAAAAACTGGCGGGTGACCCAGGCCTTCGCATTTGCCCTCCATAGGACCTGAAGTTTCTCCTTTAGAATCTTGTGAGCCTTGAATGCTCTGGGATTCTCCGAGTGGTATACCAGTAGGGGCTTGATTTTGCAGTCCCCACTGGCATTAGAGCAAAGGGCTAGGGTAAGGCGGTCCTTCATGGGCTTGTGGCCAGGCATTTTCTTCTCTTCTGTGATATACGTACGGCGAGGCGAAGAATATATATATATTCTTCCAGAAAAGGCCCGTCTCGTCACAATTAAACTGTGCAATTTAGCCTTCATCTTTCACCAATTGTTCAAATTTGTGAACAAATTCTTCGGCCCCTTTCTGGTCTGAGCTAGATGCCTCGCCGTGACGAACGACAGAATGGATTCCAGTCCTCCTTTTGAATTTTTCAAACCACCCCCGTGATGCCTTAAACTCAGGGTGTGGTTCTTGGTCTGCAGTGCCTTCGCCTGCATCCTCCGTCACGAGATCATTAAAGATAGCCGTTGCCTTCTCGCTAATTATGGTCTCGGTCACTGTGTCTCCAGCTATCTCTTTCTCTTTTATCCAAAGAAGGAGCAACCTCTCCATTTCGTCGTGCACTGAAGATCTCCTCTTCAACATGATTGAGAGGCCGTTGGAAGGAGTCGCGGCTTTTAGGGCTTCCTTTTGTTTCAGAATCGCCCCATCGTTGATGGGTTGCAGCCATACTCTTTTGCAAGATCAACCAAACGAATGCCTTTTTCGTACTTGTTAATTATCTCTTGCTTTGTTTCAATTGACAACACAACTCTCTTCTTCTTCTCTGCACTTTTCTCCATCGCTTTCTTAGGGCTCATGGCGAATAAAAGTTATAAAAAGTTAGAAATAAACACTAAACCACGAACGAAAACAAACACTTGTCATTCACTGAATTTCGCTAGCAACTGAAACTGAAACTTTCGAACTGAGCTGCCCATCCGCTTAAACGGCCAGCAGCACATTTTTTAAATTTTCGGTTTTCGGCCTTTCGAATTTAGAAGCATCTTTCGTTATTCGGAGCAATATTTCTACAAAAAGACGTTTCGTAACCTGGAAATTTCGTAAGTAGAGTTTCTACTGTAAGCCCAATCCAAGGACTGCATCCACTCTAAATAAATGCAGATGAAGAACAGATGAATCAACTAAAACAAAAGGTATGACCAGTGTTCAGTATTTAAATAGAAACAATATTGGATATTAATTAATAACAAGTGAAAAAGAAAATGACTTTACAAATTAATGTTCATGTAATATGACATAAAGCTGTAATATTAAATAAGATAATCATCCTAAAAGATTTGTTGAATCATTTAATTAATAAAAAGATAACTTATGCTTTTTCATATTACGAAGTTTTATGATTTCAGTTAATTGTAGCCTTCTTCGAATCATGAAGATTTAATGGACAATTTGAAACTCTTAATAAGATGAAAAAGAGGACTGGTTTTTAAATGAGGGGAACTCATTTAACTGTATTGAAGTACAAAAATTATAGGAATTCTTCAAGCTCTCCTATTCTACAAGCATCTTTGATGGTCTAAAATGCTGATTGTGAAGTTAGATTGAAACGTTCACTGTTTCTGAGAATCAATGATGTTTTCTAGTATGATTAGAATAACAGTGTCTACTAGAATATCTTATAAGGATTCCAGCAAAGGCAATGAGATACCAGCCTGC
Organism: Thereuonema tuberculata; assembly: GCA_023159025.1. Taxonomy (NCBI): domain Eukaryota; kingdom Metazoa; phylum Arthropoda; class Chilopoda; order Scutigeromorpha; family Scutigeridae; genus Thereuonema; species Thereuonema tuberculata. The sequence continues at coordinate 162,596 of JAFIDM010111861.1, read as the reverse complement.
ATCAATTAAAATTAATCCAATTGAAAGAAATTATTAAATAGATATTATTTTCTTATGAAGACTTTTTTATTTTTTTAAGAAATAAAATACATTCAACTGATATCATACAATTACTATGTAATTTGTTGTTCTCCACAAGACAAATTTTATTATGTAACTGGAACAATATATAACATGAATAAAATATTTTAAGTAACATTGAGATGATGTGCCTGCACGTGTTTCATCAAAGCTCCTGATTGTGCAAAGCTTTCGTTGCGAAACTCACATTTAAATTGCTTTTCACGTGTATGGGTTCGAATGTGATAATATAAATGGCTTGATTGTGCAAAACTCTTCCCATAAAATTCACATT
>JAFIDM010111861.1:151566-162231 GCA_023159025.1 Thereuonema tuberculata | reverse complement strand
ATCTGCAAAACTCTTCTCACAAAATTCACATTTAAAGGGCTTTTCACCTGTATGGGTTCTAATGTGACGATGTAAATACCTTGATTCTCCAAAACTCTTCTCACAAAATTCACATTTAAAGGGCTTTTCGCCTGTATGGGTTCTAATGTGAGGATGTAAATTGCTTGAATATGCATAACTTTTTTCACAAAATTCACATTTAAAGGGCTTTTCACCTGTATGGGTTCTAATGTGACGATGTAAATGGCTTGATTGTGCAAAACTCTTCTCACAAAATTCACATTTAAAGATCTTTTCGTCTTTGTGGGAAATAATGTGATCAGTCATTTTGGCCGATTTTGAAGAAAGTTTTTTTAGAAATCTTTTAAACTTTTTTAGTGTTATTGGATTCTTATTGATCTCTCAATGTTCATCATTTTATAGTTAACAGTAGATCATTTAATGTTCCCAGTAAATTTTATTTCTTTATATTTCATTATAGGCTTTCAATTACGTTCTGTTTATTAATTCGTGCTGTTATTTTATTCAAAACAAGTCCTATTAAATTTCTTACATTTACGAATCTTTGATTGCTTTCCTTGTTTCAAGATTATAACGAAGCCTATACTAGAATTGGAATTAAGTCAATAAAACAAGAGAAACAACTTTTTCATTGAAGAAATGCAAATGGTGGCCATTGTCAAAGCCCAAGAAAATTACAAGACACTGACGATAAGCCTATTTCATTCTCTAAAACAAACAATCCAATGAAGATGTTTTATTATTAATTGATACAGATCCTTACCAAAAACTACTCAAGCAATAAACCAGGATTCACCAAAAACTTAATAACTGCAACTGATATTTCCAAAAGTTTCCATTAAAATTTAGGGCCCTGTCATAGATGTAGCCGTGCTTTGGCCAAGGTTAATACAGTAGAGCAATTCCAAACGAACGCAATGAATGATTGCAGCGCTCTGCCTTTCCAGTGGTCGCTTGAATCGCTCAAGATGGAATGGTGGCTAAACAGTGGAGACACCTAGCGGCAATATGATGCAGTAATATATTGAGATGAGGGGCCGTCCACTAATTACGTGAGGTGTTTTTTAAAAAATTTGGACCCTCCCCTCCCCCTTGGTGAAATGTGGTGGGACCCCCCCCACCCGCCTCATGTGAGATTTCAAAAATTTTAACCACCAAAATAAAAAAAAAAAGGAAATATCTTGCTTTAACAACCAAAAAAAAACGGAAATCTTGCTATAATATATATTTTCTCGGAATGAAAAAGTTTACATGAGATTTTCGTTGATCCTCCCTCCCCCTTGGTGAGATTTTGCCGGCCCCCCCCCCCCCACCCCTTTTGACCTCACGTAATTAATGGACGACCCCTGAATATATTTGAAATAACAGGATGTCTGTTATAGAAGAGAAACGAATTCATTTCCCTTAATGTATTAAAATCAACAACGAATAATTTTGTGAAAAAAAAAAAAACCCGCCAATAATGCAAATATTTTTAATCTATTATAAGAAATAACATGGATCTTAAGAAATATATAGGACCATTTTGATTTGGAAAATATTCCAAACTTAGTTAAGATAGAAAAAAAATCATGAGCTTTTATTTAAGCAAATTTTTCAATTAAAAACATCTCAAACTAGAAAAAAAAAATCTCCTTAGAAGGTGAATTATTTATCTCAGTATAACAGAAATAGAAACATTAAAACATAAAATTACTTGTAAAAAAAAGTTAACTGCAATTTTGAGTAATTTAAATATTTTACAATAAATCATTTCTAAATATTCAATTATTTATCAATATTGGAGTATTTTTAATTCTGTATACTTTCAAGGTCCTTTTCTTGTGTTTATTGTTATTTAGTGAAGCTCGGTTATATCGCGATCTTTCGGATCCAAGATCTCGAAGATCGCGATCTGCCCGAGCTTTTTTTACTTCGTGATGCTAAATGTCGTATATCGCACTCTATGATCGCCCACACGATTCCAAATCGATTTAAAATGGTCATTTCGCAATTACCTACATCATTCAGAGCGATATGAGAGAATTTTATATTTATAAATCATTACCTTTTCAACACTTTGATGGGTTATATTAGCCAAAATCTTCATACAGTATTTCTGTTTTCTTACGGTATTTTGGTTAAACGAAAAAGTCCGCGATTCTGGTATTTTTCTATATATAGTAGAGTCGCGGTAATCCGATGTAATTGGGGCTGATGGTATGTCGGATTACCGAAGACTCGGATTACACGGAAAAAAGAAAAAAAAAACCGGAATTTTCAACTAAAACGAATCAAATTTAATTTATAATAGATATTACAGTTACAGATCATTAACAATGTTACCTGGTTACATTAAAAGACTCTTTGTAAGCATTTACAACTTTAAAAAACTGTCCAAAGTCTTCTGTTTCACAGTAGAGCAACGCTTTTTAGCAGCGATGTCACGCCATCGTCTAAGTAGTAGGGTATCGCTTGGGGTCGCCTCTGGCTGTTGTTCAACGTAGCGTAGCTCTGCCTCCAATGCCGCCAGTCCGTCCGTGTGAGACATCACTGGTACAGACTCACAAGTCAGCATAACTATCTTCATCATCACTTCCTTCGTCATCACTATTTTCGTCATCACTTCCTTCAGTTGGCTCAGATACCATTTCCATGATAGCAGAGTCAGTCACTTCATTTTTCTCATCATTGTTCAACCACTCAGCAACATCACTGACTACGTCTGTGTTCTCGCAACCAAGAAGCTTTTTTATGAGTTCTACTAAGGGCAAATCGTCATCTGGGTCGTCTTGTTCACTTCCTGTAATTTGTTTAAAAATGTTGTTCCAAGATTTGTTTACGGTTTCAGCCTTCACTTCATCCCAAGATTCAGCTAGCCAATAGACAACATCTTTCATCGTAGTTTTCTTCAGACATTTCACCTTCCGTTGCTTGGAGCATAGACTACAGCAGACGACGTCGATATTTTTTCTTCATGGTTTCTAATATGCCTTGGTCCATAGGCTGTATCAGGCTAGTGACGTTTGGTGGCAAAAATAGAGCTCGGATTCCGTCACAAACGAGTTCTTCTTCATCAGGGTGACACCCTGCGTTGTCTAGTGTCAAAATCGCTTTCATAGGCAATTTTTTTTTTTCAAATATTTTTTTGTTTCGGGCACAAACTCTTTAAGAAACTACTTCTTAAAAATGGTTTTGTCCATCCACGCTGATTTCTGATTAGTGTAAATAACAGGCAATGCAGATTTTGTGATGTTTTTTAAAGCCCGAGGCTTGGCAGCTTTACCGATGAACATTAACTTCAGTTTATGGTCACCACTTGCATTCGCTGCAGTAAGAACTGTTACCCTCTCTTTTGATTTTTTAATACCTGGTGCCGCCTTTTCTTCTTTAGAGGCAAGGGTCTTAGAAGGTAACATTTTGTAATTTAGTCCTGTTTCATCACAGTTATACAGCTGGTCTAATATAAGATTTTCTTCTGTAATGATCTTTTGAAAATTTCCACAAAACTTCGGTACAACTTCAGAGTCTGCGGACAGTTTTCACCACAGATTTCAAGTTTTCTGATACCGTATCATTTTTTCCAACGGTCCAACCATCCTACACTCGCAGTGAAATCTTCTTCACCTTCTTTCAGCTCATTACGGAAAAACAATGCCTTTTCTTGAAGAATGGGACCCGAAATAGGACTTCCTTTTTGACGCTGTTGACTAAACCAAAGAAAAAGTGCTTCACTAGTTTTTTCATAATCAAATTTTTTCATTGATTTTCTGTTGGACGACGAAATGTTAACATATTCAACGGAAGAAAACTTTTCAATTTTGCTTCTGTATCGGCGCCAATCTCCTACTGTTGTTATGCCTACACCGTAGTCGGCTGCAATCTTCTTTAGTGTTTCACCTTGATCAATTCTCTTCAATGCTTCTAGTTTCTGTTTAATAGAAATAAACTTTTTCTTGGCCTTTCCACTCATTTTTGCAAAATATAACTAATTGAACAAAACAATGAGAGCGAACCGGGTCACAATAGCAGACAGACTGATACTGGACTGGCCACCGACTGCGTGACCTTGGAATCAGCTGCACCTCGGATTATACGGATCATCGGATTACCGGGACTCTACTGTATTTTACGCATTTTCGTGACATTAGGGTGGATATAGTGTCTCAATTACTGTAAATAATAAGGAAACCAGATATTAATTTATGCCTTTCAATTTATTTTCATAAAAAATACTACTGTACCAACAGGTTGTAAACTACAGTAATACTAATGCACAAAGCATAACATAGACATATTCTCAGGCCATCTTGAAAAGAGGCAGGGCCGCGCCAAGCGGGGCTGCCAGGGGTACATGGTACCTGGGCAAATAATTTAGTGTAGAAATACTAATGGAAAGGAAATATATGCAAAATATGTAATTATATATATTTGTTTTATTATCAAAAATATTAAATTTAGGCTAAAATATCTTTAGCTTATTAGGGGCGGTAACTTTTGCCTGGGACCCCGGCGCTAACATACCTTGGCGTGGCCCTGAAAAGAGGTATTACCCAGCAAGAATTAATTGTAAGTAGAAAATCACGAACAGTTCTCTAAAAATCAACCGATTTTCGTACTTTTTGGGCGAAAATATGGTAAATTTTACAATTGTACACCTTTTCCAAAATAGAAGGGGTCCAAGACCAAATCGCGTTATATCAGAATTCGCGATATGAACAACCGTGTTATAGTCGAGCTTCACTGTATTTCTTATTTGATTTGCGTTCAATGAAAATACATAAATGTTATTTATTTATTTTGAAAATATTAATATTATTTATATATAATGTACAGATTTTGTAATAATCAATATTCTTATATACTTATCTTCTGAATAGAATTAATCAGAAAATAATTTACCATAATTATGTTACTGCCTGATATTAATTTTTGGAAAATTAAAACTTAACGGTCTAAGCAAATTACTTGACAATTAAATACTATAAATAATAAGTCCTATACTCTAATGTTGTATTCAAAAAACTATGAAAAATTACTCATATAATTATCTATATCTAGAATTAGAACCTGTTGATTGAAATATTGTCATTCTTCACTTTTGTATTTTGAATTTCAAAAATTACTATTATTATTATTATTCATTTGGATAACTCATTGTTGTTAAAATCAATCTTCAACACATAATATTTTGTGTGTTAATAATACTCAAATATTGCTATTATAATAACGAAATTACATTGTGAAGTCATTAAAAACATTTTTGAATAAATCTTAATTTTATTTATTTGATGTATTTTATTCTCTAGATAATATTTTTTTTTTCATGCAAACATATATATAAATAATAATAAGTATTTTCTTTTTACGTTTAGATTGATGGAACCCATCGAACACAAAACAGTGGGCAATAAATGCTTTCCCATCATTGGTCCAACGCAGTCATATTAAAACTGATCCAAAACAACATTATTGTTTTTAATAGCCACATACATCAGCAAAAGAAAGTTATCTCGATTCTTTATATAGTGGAACCAGCAATGTCTTATATCAGCAAAATTCAAATCAAATGAAACAAATACACAGCAATTAGTGACCCAGAATTAAAACGTGCTTGTTAAAAGTCCAAACCAAAGTTTTTTTTTATAAATTGCTTCTCCTTTTGCTGCAGTAGTTTTACAAGTTCTATTACTGTTACTATTTATCCAAACCTTAATGCTTTGTGAATATTAAGCGTGTTTGAAAGAGGTTATTGAAAAAATTTAAAATGGTATTTGGAAATTGAAGATACTGTTTGTATAATATGTCCATGTGAATATTGAGCTTTTAATTCTCTCTTTAAAGATATGAAATAAGATGCACAAAACACTACTTCATAGTTTAGCATTATTTTTAAAGCTTTACTTATTGTAAAGTTGCACAAAACTGCTCCATACTAGTAATGACAATTTTATTAATCAACAAATTGCTTATCAAATAGTGTGAATGAAAACAAGTTATAAAGTAATTTAACAATGGAGATATGTAGAAAACTTTCATAGTTTATTTACAAAACACACAAATAATGTATCTACACAAATTGACATTTAATTTTTGTAGTGTTTGTCGATTTCATTTCATCAATGGTAAAAATTAAACTGCCTTTGCTGTAACATCAATGTTCGAATGATTGAAAATGAATATTAGAAATCCTACTTTCAGTAAATTAAAAAAAAAAAATCTACAATTTTCTTTTTCTTTGGGACAATTTTAAAATAAATTTAAAAAATATAAAAAGTTAATCATAACATTCTGATCTGGATTAGAAATATTTAAATTTAAAATGTAATAATAAAATCAGTAATTGTAAACTTGTGATCTACATCATGAAGTTTGAATCTGTACACCCTGTTTTAATTGCAAATTCAAGCCATTGCTCTGCTAACTTATTATAGCCTTTGTTTGTACAGAACAGAAACAATCAACATACTTTTAACTGAGATTAACTACTATATCATTCATTATGAGATAAAAAGAAATATTACTCCATGCATTTATAACAACTAATGATAAATGATAAAAAATATTATTAAGACCCAATACTTAGCTGAAGATCTGTCCGATACTGATTGAAACATCAAATATTCAATAGAATGGTTTTAATCCTCAACTAGTAAACAAACACACACGAAAAAACTATTGTTCAAAATAAAATACTTTTAGCACATACAATTTAAAAATAAGTGCTTCTAATTCTATTCATGGTGTTTCTTCTTGATAATTTAAAAAAAGGCAAATGCATTTTGAGCTTTTATTTGCTGGTTGAGCTGGAGTTTTCCAGCAAATAAAAGCGCAGATGCATTTGCTTGTGGAGTTTTTTATTTTTATATTTATTTTTAAATTCTAATTAATATGACCTACTACTCCAGTTTGTCACGAAAGATATATTTTATGTGAACAATAATAATAAGAAAAAAAAAATAATCTGCTATCAATTTTGATGCAAAAATCTATAAAGTAACCTATCCAACCAAAAGAAAAGATGTAGACAGAGAAACTATGCTCTGCTACCCATATATTGTCACGATTCTTACAGAAATAACAGAGAAAAAAAAAAAAAAAAACCAATGATCAACCAGTGAAAAAAAAACAACAACAACAAAAATCTCGTTATGTTTGAGACATTGTGTGTATTTTGATAATAAATTTTAAAAGATTTATATAAATATTTTAGTGAATGTTTTTCATTATCTTGATGTTAAAGAAACTGTTTAAATAATTGATCAGGTTATGGCAGTTTTCAAAGTTTCTTACTACCGATGAGTTCGTAACAAGAATTTTTCTTGTTCTCTTTGAACTACAGCTAATCTTATAGAGAAAGAGAACTTACAGTAGAATAGCAGAATCATCTGCTGCATCTTGGCCAATAAACTCTTTATTTTCCTTCTCTCTTTTTCTTTCCTGGATTGAAACCTAAAATTATCTATGTAAAATCTTATATCATAATTGGATAACTGGGTGTTGTACAGGGATCATAAGGAAATGTAATAGACTTCCTTCTATTCTCTTTTAAGCTTGTATCTTTCCTGCATTAGTATAACTGATTTTTCAAAATTGATTTCATGATTAGTAGCGTAAACATGTTGAGCTGTATAGAAACCCATCATATTCCTTGTTTTTATACAGCTTCTGACTGACAAGTGCTGTTTTAACTTATTGCCCGTGCAAATATGATGTTTATACAAGATGATAACGTTTTACCAAAAACGAGGGTAGTGCCAATAATGAACAAAGATAAAGATTCCAAAAATAATTATTCAAGCAGGCCAATTATTAATCAAATTAATACAACAGTATCCAACGTTGCAAAATATGTAGCTGACAAATTAACTATTGGATATGTAAAGAATGGATCGGAATTTACTAAAAATTTGAAAGGATTAAAATTAAAAGAAAAGGTTACCATGTTATCGGTTGGGTCAAGGATCAATTCATATCTATCACCCGATTTACTTGGATTGGCCCTTACTGCGTTACACTGGGGAAAAGTTCAGGAAACAAAAACATGGATTTCAGATCCTATTTGGTTTTTATTTTCAACCAGTCTTTTACAGCCAATAATATTGTGGTCAGACAGGTAGTAGGGTTGTTCATGGGACTCCCCTCAACTGCCATTTTGGCTGAAGTAGTAATGCAATACCTGGAAAATATTGTGTACGCAGTTTAATTTGGATATTTACTTTTATCAGATGACGTTTTCATAACAGCGAAATTGGACGCCGAGGAGAAAATTATGAAGGCATTTAATTCATTGAACAACGACATACAGTCTACCTCCGAGTTTCAAAATGAATTGGGTCAGATCCCTTTTTTTAATACTTTGGTCAATAACTCTGGTAATAGCTTCTCCACACAAATACATAGAAAACCACAGCTTCTAAGCAGGTTTTACCATTTGCATCTTCTACTCCATTATCGGTGAAACGCAATGTCATATCGGTGATGGTGAAAAAAAAGCATTCCATTTAAGTTCCAGTGAATATCTGTTTGAAAATAGTTTGCAAGAGATTCGAAGTATATTTACCAATAACAATTATCCATTTGACTTTAATTCAGAAACAATAAAATGTACGGTACACAGCATATTACAACCCACCCAGCTTATAAGAAAAAAGATCAACAGATCACATATGCAGCTTTTATGTTCATCCAAAACTTCACAACCAGTTAAAACATACTAATATTTGCATTACTTAAAACATTAAATAGTAAATTGCATTATCCAGGTCGCAATAACACTAAGCAACTTCCAATCACAGAAAAGATAAATTGCGTTTCCTTAATTTCGTGCTACAATAAGAACTGCTACTACATTGGCAACACAGGCAATAAGTTAAAAAGCACTTGCCCAACCACAGAAGCTTGTAAAAACAAGGAATATGATGGGTTCCTATGCAGCTCAACATGTTTACGGTACTAATCATGAAATCAATTTTGAAAAATCAGTTATACTAATGCAGGAAAGATACAAGCTTAAAAGAGAATTGAAGGAAGTCTATTACATTTCCTTATGATCCCTGTACAACACCCAGTTATCCAATTCTGATATAAGATTTTATGTAGACAATTTTAGGTTTCAATCTAGGAAAGAAAAAGAGGAGGAGGAAGATGCAGAGTTTATTGGCCAAGATGTAACAGACGATAGCAAGGACTATGTATGGCGTAAGATGTACACATCTTTAATGAAACTCGTACTCGCGCCAATATGTAGCAGACGACAGGAACGACCAAATATTGACGTAAGAGGGTTACATTTTGAGCAAGCCTCACACCTACATCATCTATTGAAAATCTCAACAAATGGCAGCCAATCCACGAGAAGAACCAATCATTTTATTGAATAATTGATCAATTACAGTTGTTTATTACTTTTCATTTTTATTATATAAATACCAAATTGAAACCTCATTTGTAACACTTTTGACAATGGCCTTTGTTAAGAAGTGCCAAAAGCTCTTTGTTTCTAAGTTTTTAATATAACTTTTATTGTATTAAACTTCTGTGTACGCTAAATCATTTTTAATAATCTTTCATTTTTTTCACACATTAAATTTCCAACTGAAACATTAAAGAGTTTGGTTTTTATAGTAATCTTATTTTTGTCCTATTTTTAAAAAGCTAATTACCTATTTTTTTAATTAAATAATTTTGTCATATTTCTGACTGTTGTACAATATAATATTCAAAAATAACTGGCTGTTTACAAAAGAAATACAAAATATCACCACAATTTTTATTAAAAAACAAATTTTGAAGAAACTTCAATGCAATAATTCGCTGTCTACTCAATACATTTAACACTGTAAAAGAAAATAACATTAATTTTATGTTAATGTTATTTAACTTTTCTTTTCAAATAACATTAATAGAAAACAAATTCTCATGTAAAATAACAACAATTTGTGGTATTAAATTTCATGATTATTCTAAATAAGTATTAGATTTCTTTAATTGAAAAGAATAAAGTTGTTTTGTATTATTAACAGTTTTTTGTAACCTTTTTCATGGACAATGAGAGCAGTTCAAGATAATGAAAAATACAGTTATTATCATAGTACAAACAAGCGAACTATTTTTTTCTAAATTAAGAGAAATATTCCATTAAGAGGTTCAACTATAATGCTGTAAAAGAACCACAGAAATTCTCACGTAACTTAATGCCTTCCTATTCTACAAGTGTCTTTGTTTAAATGGTCTGAAACATTTGTTCTGAAAGTCCATTGAAACCTTCACTGCTTCTGAGGAACACTATGTTTTCTAGTAACATTAGAATAAACATCCAGTACAAACAACTATAAGGATTCTAACAAAGGCATTGAGATACTCCGCTACATCAACTGAAACTGAAATAAAATTATATATTTATATTCTTATAATTTAATTTTTTTTAATGTTTTAACAATCAAAATAACCATTCCCTTGAAATTTCTGTGAACTCCTAATTTCCTATTCTGCAAAGTCAGAAACATATGAAGAACTCCCAAACTCAAACAATATCTAATATCAGAAAATTATTTTATATAACATGCAGATGAAGTGATTGCATATGATTCATCAAATGTGCTGATCGTGAAAAACATTTCTCACAAAATTCACATTTAAATGGTTTTTCACCTGTATGCAGTC
>JAFIDM010111861.1:137072-150823 GCA_023159025.1 Thereuonema tuberculata | reverse complement strand
AACCTCACATTTAAATGGCTTTTCGCCTGTATGAGATCTAATGTGAGTATTTAAGTGGCCAGACTCTGCAAAACATTTTTCACAAAATTCACATTTAAAAGGCTTTTCACCTGTATGGCATCTAATGTGAGTGGTTAAATGATGTGAATGTGCAAAGCTTTTCTCACAAAACTGGCAGTTGAATGGCTTTTCACCTGTATGGGTTCGAATGTGAGTAGTTAAGTAATCTGAACGTGCAAACCTTTTCTCACAAAATTCACATTTAAAAAGTTTTTCCCCTGTGTGGGGAATAATGTAATTAATTAATTGAACTGATTTTGGAGGCCTTTTTTTAGAAATCTTAAATTTAAAAACCTTTTCATTTTTGTGGGATTTTATTAATCTGTCATTATTCATGATTTTAAAATTTTTCTGAAGAGGACTCTTTTAACTATAAATGATTTAATGTACTCAGTAAACTTTTTTTAGAATAAAATCCTGACTTTTTAAAGCTTTCTGCTATACTTCAATTAATCTAATTTGTTAATTGGATTGACTTTGCAATGCCTTTTTTATGTAATTCATTTCATGACTTATCTCCTGTATATGGTTTAATTTTATCAACTAATTATGTAACTTCCTAAAATTATTAAACTGCATTTTACAAGTAATTAGGTTTTGTTTTTTTTTGTAATTTGAACGTTCAGTTGTTGTATAAACTCTTTATTTTAAGCTTTTTGTCTTGAAAACTGTCAGATTCGTCACAACCTTATCTTGAGACTGACACTTGAAAAAAACTCACGACATTATAACAGTCTTTGAAGCTTAATCTTTTTATTAAAGTTCGTGGATATTAATTCGTTCAATGGAAGTCCTATTAAATTTCTCTATTTTCCAATCTTTGAATGATTTCTTTGTTTCAGTGTTGTAACGAACAAGTTAAACTTGCATGTGTCAATAAACAAAAGAAACAACTTTTACACTGAAGAAATGCAAATGGCAGCCATTGTCAAAGGCTAAAACTACAACGCATGGAGGCTAATGCTATTTCATTCTCTAAATCAGTCAAGAGAATAAAGATGGTTTATTATAATTGGGACAAACAGATCCTTACCCAAAATCCACTCTTGCAATAAAGTAGGATTTACGAAAAGCTTAATGATTGGAGTTGATATTTAAAGTTGTCTTAACTTATTTAGTGAAAGGCGATATGTCACGAACTGGGATTTTTGTTTTCACTGATAGCTGAAAATCACAGTTGGTAACAAATACAACGAAGCTTTGATTGTGATTTTACGACTTAACGCTCTCTCTCACCGTTGTTATCACAAACATGCAGACGAGCCGTGGTAAAAGAAAAACGGAGACTTTAGAATGATATAGATATTGGGTTAATAGTTGTAATTTACAGCTACAAACACAACATAAACAAAGACGCCATGACGGCGAAACAGTGGAGACACCTAGCGGCAATATCATGCAATGACATATTGACATGAATTTGTTTGAGATAACGAAACATTTCCCTTAATGTTTTAAAACCAAGAACGAAATATTTCTGTAGAAAAAAAAAATCAGTAATAATGCAAATATTTTTAATCTATTATAAGAAATAACATGATTCTTAAGAAATATATTTGGCCATTTTGATTTGGAAAATATTCCCAATTGAGTTAAGAAAAAAAAATAATGAACTTTTATTGAAGCAAATTGATCAATTAAAAAAAATCTCAAACCCGAAAAAAAATCTCGTTAAAAGACGAATTCTTTATCTCTCTTTAACAGAAATAGAAACATCAAAGGATAAAATCACTTGTAAAATAAAGTAAAAATTCACTGCAATTTTTTGTCATTTAAATATTTTACAATAAATCATTTGTAAATATTCAATTAACAATTTATTGGAGTATTTTTAATTCTGTTTACTTTCAAGGTCCTTTTCTTATGTTTATTGTTATTATTTCTTATTTTATTCTCGTTAAATAATAATCTACATAGATGTAATTTTATTTATTTACTAGCCGGGTATCGTCACTTCGCTCCGGAACCCTTGCGCAGTGGCGTACCAACGCCTTTGGGGGCCCTGGGCGGGAGTTGTAGATGGGGCCCCCTAGACTTGCTTTTACAACCAAAAAAAAAAAAAGGAAATCTTGTGTGGAGGGTGCCCCCTAGTCTTGCATTACCAACCAAAAAAAAAAAAAAAAGAAATCTTTGTTTGGAGGGGGTCCCCTAGTCTTGATTTTACAACCAAAAAAAAAAAAAACGAAATAAGCTGCTTGATGGGGCCCCCTAGGCTGGCTGATGGGGGCTCCTCCCAGGTGGAAGCCCGAGGCGAAGCGCCCCCCCCCCCTTGATACGCTACTGCCCTTGCGTAAATAGCATTAAAAAAAAACTTTATTTAATTAGCAAATTAATATTGAGATAGGAGAATATACGACTTTCCAGCCCGTTGTGCCCTTCTCCACTTAACTCAGGTGTATTGCGGGATGGCGCCACACACCTGGGGTTGCCGACATACACTTCATCGTCAGTTTGCCAGATTATTCCCTATCCCGAATTTCGAAAAATCCTGCCTTATTCCTTGTCTACATCATAAAGGAAACCTCTGTGCAAAATTTCAGCTTTCTAGATCCAAGGGTTTGGGGTGAGCGTTGATGAGTCAGTGAGTGAGTGAGTCAGGACTTTTCTTTTAATACATGTAGATTTTCATGAATTTTGTTTTGTTAACATTATTGATTAGTTCTTTATAGATTATATATGGATCTGTTATTTTCTCATTTTCAACTGTTATCCGATTCGTTCTTTACATATTATTCCTGGTGTTTTGATATCATGTTTATTTATGAAAATATGATCGATATTTGTTTTCGTATTTCCATGAATTGTACAGTTTCTTGTTGTTCCGTAAAGACGATTTTTGAAACCATTATTGGACATAAGTTTTACGTATTTCTGTACTACATTGTTTTTATTCATTTTGAAAATATATATATTTATGTCGCCAATCAGTATAGTTGGACAGTTGTTTAATATATTTTCATTTTTTATGAATAGATTCTCTATTTCAGTAACATTTTAGTAATTTGTAATTTAGCATTTTGCTTACAGAACGACAGACAGAATAACGTTTTATAATATACGTTTTTATAGTATATAATAATAATAGCCGGGTACCGTCGCTTCGCTCCGGAACCCTTGCATATATAGCATTAAAAAAAAAACTGTATTTATTTAGCAAATTAATGTTGCGTTCTTCGGAGAATATATAACTTCCCAGCCCGTTGTGGCTTCTCCGTATAAAGGCTTGTTCGCACTATAGCGTTTTGCTGCGTCAAACGTTAAGTTTATGTAAGATAATTGCTTTTACGTCTCAGTTTAAGTCCAAACGCTTATGTTGAAATGAGCGAACATAAGCGTCTCCTCAGACGTAAGACCAGCCAATCAGATCTTGTGTGTGAGCAACATCCAATCACAGAGCACTGACGTATTCCTACAGTTTTGAAGATCGAAAGCAAGTTTTCCGACGCCATTTTGTTCACCGCTTCGTTGGGATCGAAGGTTATTACGAATTAAATATCACATTGAGGAGATTATTTTTCGAAAATAAACAATATTTTTACTGAAATAAATTAATGCTATGCGTCAGAATGTGCAGATCTCACCTTTGTAAAGAGATTTTGCATGTAAATCAACATCAAAGGTAGCGTTAGCCAATCGGAGTGTGTGTGTTAAGCAACAGCCAATCCGAGAGCATTGATACAAATTTTGCCGGGAAAACGGAATATTGGCAATTGTGATCGCCATCCATTTGACCGTCGTTCGTCTCCAGTAGTTTTTTTTTGACAAAATTTGTTTTTAATATCTGTACATCGTTTTTTTGTTTCATATACTTCTTTATGAAAGAAATAAACGCTTGTAAATATTCATAAATGTAGGTTTTTAAACAAAATATACATTACAATTTCGAATGTTGCATGAATTTATTAAAAGATGAAGGTTATTTTGTCATAACAGAATTGTGATCAGCCACTGCATAATACTTAAGTACTCCAATCCCTAAGAAAAGTATGATAAATTTTCATAAATAATATCAGTAGCCTAAGTGAACAAGTGACTAAAATCATAAATTAAAATAAGGCTAGGAAAATTTTACTGTTCCAATGATAAAGCACAACATGAATATGTGGTTTCAGTATCCCTCCTGAATGAATTTACTGCTTCACTAAATATAATATATTTGTTTCTAATTTTTCTTAAATTCCCATAAACATTTGCTAATGTTTTCTTTTTTATATATGACTGCTATGTTGTTTGATATTGGGTGTTACATTACAAAAAAAAAAGAAGAAATTTCACTAAAGTTTTGGTTTATATGATTGAAGTGCAGAAATTGTTTTGGAATCTTATAAGTTTCTTTATTATGATTTCTGATAAAAAAAATAAAAAAAAATAAGCATTATTATGTTTGGTTGATTCTTATTACAATAAAGAACTGAAATTACTTAGATTCATTATCTTCATAATTCATATGTGTTTTTATATTGTCTCTTAAAAGATTACAGTTGTAGGGTCAGTAAGCTTCTGTTAGTAGGTGATGTGTTATTTACCTTGAATACAATAAATTATTGGCAGTCAATTTTCTGCAATTCAATTTCATATTTTTTTATTGTACTCAATAAATATTTGTTGACAAGTACAATGAATTTAAAATAGAAAACAAAATAACAGGGTTCTCCAGAGAAGTAATTATAATCCCTCAGCAAAATATGGAAACATGAAAAGTACAAAGTATGAAACAGGTAAGTATGTACGTATTCATATAGTAAATATAATGCAAAAAAAAATATTATGGAAACATGGTTGAAATAAAACAGATGCAGTAAAGCAAAATAAATTACACAAAAAAAATACTCATAAATTAAAATAACGCTAGGAAAATGGTACTTTTCCAATGAATAGGCAACATATCTAAATCACAATATAAGCAGTTTCCGCTTGCCGTTAACTTGCGAACGCAAGTTAACGTTAAAGTGCGCTCTGATTTTGCCGCTGACGGTTACACGACGTTTACGCAAACACAACGCTGACGCTATAGTGCGAACAAGCCTTTACTCGGATGTATTACGGGTCGGCGTCACACACCGAAAATTCACATTTTTGCATGTATCTTACAAACGCTGAAGTGTTTGTGAATAAGTGATATATCGTTCGATAGAACTTTCAAATACCAACATTTTCTCAATATAATGTTGTCTTCCATCTTTTATACTTTTCGTTTAAATTGAGAAAAAGTCAAAATTTGACCCTTTAAAAGGCGCCATCTTGGAAACCAAAAACTTTTTTCGAAAGATTTTTGTAGCATTTTGTTTGTCTTAAAAAGATCTACATTTTATCCATTTACATGGCCACTCTATCTCTTATAGTTTGGTCACAAAATTGGAAAAACATAAAGTCTTATGACAGACAAAATAACGCTTTTATAATAAATAATAATAAGAAAATAGTAATGTAATTTACATACAATGCACACATTTTATAATAATCAATATTGTTATCATCTGAACAGAAATAATCAGAATATGATTTACCATAATTATGTTACTGCCTGATACTAATTTTTGTTAAGTTAAAACTTAACGGTCTAAGCAAATTACTTGACAATTAAATAATACAAATAATAAGTCGTATACTCTAATGTTGTATTCAAAAAACTGTATGAAAAATTACTGATATAATTATCTATATCTAGAATCAGAACCTGTTGATTGAAATATTGTCAGTCTCAACTTTTTGTACTTATGAACAAAAATTACTATTATTATTATTCATTTGGGTAACAGGTTATAGTTAAAATTAATGGTCAACATGTAATTTTTTGTGGGTTCATGTTACTCACATATTGCTATTATTATTGTTATGTTATAATGAAATCATATTGTGAAGTCAATAAAAACATTCTTTTGAATTACTCTTAATTTTATTTATTTGTTTTTTTCATTATTTTCTAAGTAGGTGTAAATTTTTTTTTTTTTCTATAAAGACAAATACATAAAAATACATTTTAATTATAACAATTTCCGCAAGCTTCTTTTATTAGGCAATGTCAGTATTTTAACTGTGATTCGATCACGACATTGGCTTGAAAAAAGTTTGCTGAAATTGTTATAATGAAGTAACAATGCTTAAACTGTGATTCGATCGATGATCGAACTGTGAGATCCATGCAGCTAGAGTTTGTGCCGCCCGGGGTGGTCCCTGATTTTGCTGCCCCTCTCAATAGATATCAAACATAGACAAAAAGTCAAAACGATGTATAGGACGTTACCTGACCACTACAGCAAACAAAAATGCCGCCCCCCCAAAAAAGTTAAAGCTAAGCTAGTGAGTCCATGTAACACAAAACCTGGATCAAAGAAATAGAAGTATCCTTTTTCTATCTCTTTCGCTAATGGTTGGAATTGACAGAGTTGCCAACGGTCGCGGAACAAATGCTTTCCCAACCCAGTCAAATCAAAATTGAAATCTGCCATTGTCCACCCATTCCTGCCAGCATCTTCTAATCGCCGCATCACTTCGACCCATATGACGAGCGATTCTCCGATTTGCCCAACCTGCCTCTTTCAAACTCTGACAATTGCACGTAATGAGCTCGAATCCTGCGACGAGGTATTTTTTCAGTCATTGAAAGGTATCCTAACTTGCAATGCAACAGAAATTTCGAACATCAGATTGAGAATCGCTTCTTATATACACCTGCTGAGTGCGCAGTTCCCATGCGCTGTAGCTCTCGCTATTCATTCATTGGACACCAAAGTTTAATCATTTGTCTGGGTTGTCCCAATGTCTTTGCATATGAAATTTCATTACAATCGGACAACTCCTTCTAGGTCGTCGTTTTTTTTGGTAATGAGTGTATGTTTCATATCAACATTCCAATAGTAAAGTCTGAGACAGTTGCTGTTGCAAGTTATGACATTTTTCAATGTACCGGTATTTGTTGGCAGCAATGCAAAGGCTCAAAGTTTTAAGTTTGATACTGCTAGGCTGTGGGTTGTGCACCCCTGATCAATCCAACATTCCATACTATTACAAAGAAAAGCTTTATATATCATTATTTTTGGCTTCAAAATAAAAATATATTTCATATTCTTAAACAGTTACAAAAATGAATTTAATGCTTTGATAATAGTTACATACTGAATATCTAACTCAGTGTAATTGTAAAGAAATTGAAACAAAAAATATGTTGAAATTTTCAATGCCTCCATACTGGATGTTATTGAAGTTTACATCAACATTTTTGATTAAGGGTTTATAATGATCGGAGCTATTCCACTCAATAATGTTTGCCTCTATAAATTGCATTTCTAACTTTTGAAAAACAATGATCAATGCAAGTCTTAAAGAGTATGATCTTTTTGTTACAATGTTTGTTGTTGTTTTGTAAATACAGTCGGACCTCTATTTTGCGAACGTTTCTTTAGAACTAAGAACATTTTGCTAATTTCTTCGTGAAATAATCTCCAAATAGCGAAGTGCATTTTCTATTTAACGAACTTTTTCGAGGATACAGCTGATGGAAAAAGAAGAAATTAACGATGATGTGCTGATTGATGATTATCTTTCACTTGACCTCGGAAACACTAACGGAATCGGATATTTTGGACAGTATTTTAAAAATAAAAACAATACAGCTATGAATTGCGATGCAGATGAAGATGATGAAAATGATGCAGAAATAAAAAAAAAAAAACCTTCGTGTGATGAAATGCTAAAGTCATTTGAAACAATCCAACGCGGATTACAATTTGAAGAAAATACTGAAGAGTTTTTGGTGCATTACAAAGATGCGAGACGTACTATGAGCGAAAACACTTTTTCAAAAAATAAACAAAATTAACAGACTTTATTAGTAAAATTTAAGTACGCATATGGTAATGTATGTCATTAAAATTATTACTTTTTTAATAATATTTATTGTTTAAGTATTTTAAATCTGTTTTATGTAGTTTAAAGTAATTTTAAAAGGTGAATCTCTATTTAACGAATTTTCCCTATAACAAACTTTTTTTCGGGATTTAGCGACTTCGTTAAATAGAGGTCCGACTGTATTATTAATACAGCCTTCTGTTCCAAAAATTTTATTTTAATTTACTTTAATTATTCTCTGTCTCTAACGGAATATTTTTTCTAATATTTTATTAAATGAATCAGATTTATAAATGTTATTTATTAATACGAAATATGAGAAAAATGAACACAGTCTGATAATGTATTGAAATTTTGTAAATGACCTATCATTCATGCTACAAGATGAAACACTACAAAAACTGTAGTAATAACTATGTAAATCAACAATAGCAAGGAAAGGATTGTTGTTCCTCAGTAGTAAAAGATATTCATTCAATGTACTCTCATTATCCACTCACACAAATTTGCTTAAAAGAAATATACACTCACATTGTGAATTTCTATCATTTAAATGTGAATGAAATCTGTATAAATGTTAAAGAGGAAAAAAAAAAGATAGTATAAAAGGTAAACATTAAAATTTAGTGTTAAGTTATGTAGCTTTAAAATGGCCTCTAAATTTTAGTATACTCATATGTATCCTAAATTTTTAATTACATAATACGTTTAATATTTTATCTGTATTTAAAATAGATATTGTTGTATTCATTAAATAAAATGTTTGTGTTATTGTTGAAAATTTTATTATTATTATTAATAGATTTTCTTTGATTTTAGTAAAATAAATGTTAAGTATTGTTACGTTATGATAAATAGAACAATATTTTTAGAAAACAACATATTTGTAAATAATGCTTTTATTTAATCTCTACCATTACTGATGTTTTGAAAATAATGAAATGAAACAGCATAGCAACATTTAACTTGAAGTATTTGGAGTAATAGATTTGGAAAAAAAAAATTCTTTGGCCAATCCCTCAACTGTTATGTTCTTGTATGGCATCTGAAATTTGATAAAATTGAACATACTGTCCATATCTGATTAATTAATGGTGTCAATTGGATAGGAACAACTGCAGTTAGAATTTTAAATGGTTTTATTTTTTTTATCGATCGTTCCACTGTAACTCTTACTATTTTCCTTGTCTCAAACACCTTCTTCAGTAAATTGCTGGGAACTTGCCATTGGTGGAATATTTAGTGTCAATGACAAAGATTCAATTTCCTGACGAATATTGAAGCCTTTATCCACCATTATACCATCTCCTTTGACTACTTCACAGTTTTCTAGTTTTGCTTTCAGTATATCAAAAAAGCCACTTTGCTTGGTAAGTTCTTTATCAGAAATGCTTCCAGTGAAAAGTTGAGAGATAAAAATAACACCACTTTTGGATCTACCCCTACAATTGCCTTCAGTGGATTGACTGTCTTATAATTTGAATACGTCTGAGATTGGCGAACAAGTGATGAAGGCACTTGTAATTTAATTTCTGTTCCATCTAGAATTACTATTGTGAACACATTAAAATTTGAGACCAATGACATTTCAAGACAAGCCTAATTCACGCTTATTAGGCAATGTATAAAAGTAACTCCATAAACTTTTTCATAGTATTTAAATAATTTATTTAAATACAAAATAGCGAATTTTCGAGAACATAATATTGTGTAATTCCCTTCTTCTAGCAAAATAAGAATTTATAAATCAAACAATAATAATACAAAACAGAGAGAACATCATCAATTGAAATGTACATATCAAAATGAATGCTATAAAATTGTTGTAACAATGGTAATTGATTTAACTTGGTTGAAATTATTAAATTTATAGATAATGACAATAATACATTAAATTAATATTCACAAAACAATAAGTTGATAAAGTCAATAATCCAATGAATTTGCATCAGTGATTCATCAGTAACTCCTTTTTTATTGTCTGTTTTAATAAAATTTCTAATCAAACCAATGGTGATTGGGTCCACTTTGATACCCTCATATCTATTAAAGTTATTGTTTCTAATATTCTTTATGATGCAGCTTTCGATGATTTTTCTATGTTTCCAATTTGATTCTTTATATAATATCTTGATTTCCTCATTCATAATATGTCCTTTTTTTTATACAATGGTGAGCTATGTCCGATGCGTCCAGGTCTTTGTTCTTCAAAGCTCTTCCATGTTCTGACACTCGCTCCGCTAACGTTCTTTTCGATTCTCCAATATAGAATTTTCCACAAATTTTGCAATTGATTCGATAAACAATTCCCATTTCATTTTGCTTATTTTTACTATTAACTTTTTTACATATTAGATTTTTGATTTTGTTCTTATAAGTGAAACCAATATTGATGTTGAAATCATTAAAAATTTTCTTTAATATCATGCTATTTTCATTGAGGTAAGGTATAAAAATTTTGTTCGGGATCTTATTTATTTCTTTAATTTTAAATTTGTTGTAATCACATATTTGATTATCAATAAAATTGATTGGGTAATCGTTTTTAATGAGTAGACTTTTCATATCTTTGTTTTTTTCTTTATAAATATCTTCATTATTAGTATTTCTATCTAATCTTCTAATGTAATTTTCCACAATGTTCTTTTTGATGTTAATTCTGTGTCCTGATTTGAAATTTAAAATGTGGTCATTATGGTAATCTTTTTTGAAATGTTCCATTCTAATTTTGTTGTCAGCATTGGTTAATTTGACATCTAAAAAATTTAATACTTTATTGTCTTCCACTTCTTTTTTGAATTTTAAATCTTTATTCTTTTTGTTCAGATTATTAAAAAATATTTCAAATTGCCTTAATGTTCCAAACCAAAGAATCAGTATGTCATCGACATAACGATAGTACTCAAATTTTTGGTAATACATTTTGTCTTTTAATAGGTTTGTTTCAAAATGGTTAAAATATAAATTACACTAGGTTCCTGATATAGGTGACCCCATAGGGAATCCTTTAGTTTGCTTAAAAAAATTCTTTCTATGTCTAAAGTAAGTGTTGAGAGTAACAAATTCTATCATTTCTTTAAAAATTTCTTCATCTAAATTATACTTTAATAAAATTTCTCTATTATCAAATATATGTTTTTCTAAAATCATTAAAGTATCATTAACTGGAACGTTGTTATACATATTTTCTATGTCTAAGGATATAAGATAGAATTTTTTCTTATTGTAATTATTAAAAACATGTAGTTTGTTTTTCAAGTTTGGTTTGTTAAAAGAAAGTACGATTGTTTTCGGGTTTGTTTCATGATTATTGTTAAAAGAAAGTAAGATTGTTATTCACGTAAGTTTAAATGAAGTTATTACTTTATTGTTAAAAGAAAGTAAGATTGTTGTTCAAGAAAGTAAGAATGTTATTCACGTAAGTTTTGTACCATGTTTGTTCACGATTGGAATTCTGTTTTAAATGTTTAGAGATAATGTTAGTTATCTGTACATTTTCTGTAATCTCTAAGAAGAAGGGTCCTGCTAAAGGATTCGAAATATTGAGAGTAAAAGGATATTATTAAGGAAGAAGAGGTTTTTTGTGATTTATTTGTATTTCAGAAGGAAGATGAATTTTTAGACTTTCATTATGTAGTTTGTTAATCAAATCTTCAGAATTCTTAATAATTACTTTCTTATTGGGTAATCTGAAGCTATTTAGCCAAAAATTTAATTTCCTAGCCAGATTTTGCATAGGAGATCCATATGCGTTAACCAATGGGCGTAATGGGCAATTTTCTTTGTGGATTTTTACCCTTCCTTCTAATGTTGGTGAATAACAAGATTCTTTGTGTATTGCCTCTCTTTCTAATTCATTAATAGATTTACTGTCAATTAATGTTTTAGTTAACTTCTTTAATTTGTTATATAAGGTTACAGTAATATCTTCTTTCATTTCCTTGTAGTGATCATCAGGAACTAATTCATCTAATTTTCTAGAAATTTTTATTCATAACAACTAAATGGTTGCCTTTATCAGATTTTGTAAATATTAAGTGATTGTCATTTCCTCTCATGTACCAATGGGCAGAGACTGTGCCTAAGGTATTTGTAGATCATGTCATTCTTAAATATGGGACATGCCATAGCATTCTCATAGACAAAGGAAAAATTTTATGTCTGACATTTTCAAAGGGGTTTATAGATTGTTAAATATAAAAAAGCTTACAACCATCTTATATCACCCTGAGGCAAATGGGATGGTTCTAATGCTCAACCGTACTGTAAAAGAAGCTCATAGTGCATATACAAATAAGGGATATAATAACTGGGATAAAAATATAAATTTGTAATTTTTTTATAACAACTCTTACCATAGTGCAATGGACAGTAATCCATTCTATCTTAGGTATGGTTTTGACTGTGTTGTCCCCAGTGAGTTGACTTATAATGAATCTGAAAATCCTCAGGAGTTTAGGAAGATTATATCCAGGAATTACCTAAAAGAAAAACCACTGCAAGGAAATGGGTCAGTGAACACTCTCATGCTGTTAAGTGTGAGAGAAACAACGGTGAAAAAAAGAAATGAAAATATAAATTAAATAGTTATAAAGTGAAGGAAAGAAACTGAACAACTAAAGAAAACATAAGATTTCTAAAATGATATATAATAGAGCAAAACAAAATAAACTATTTAAAGAACAAATAGAAAATAGTTGTTGCAGTGGTTGTACAAAATAAATTAGGTTATTTATGCAAATTATGCTGATTTAATTTTTGTTTTCAATGAATTGATGTTTGAAACTTTTAGAAAAGATGTTACTATTCAGTAACATTTTCATTTACCAATTTTATAGAAAATTAAAAAAAAAGAAGAAATCAAGAAGGAACTACCTCTTCACATTATATTAGACATATTTTTATGCCTTTAGATGTTGGTGATCTTGTTCTTGTTCGTATATCTAGGGATGATCAAAGGAGAAAGAAGAAATTCCCTCAAAAATATTTGAGGCCTTTCAGAATGGGTGAACTCAATGTGAAGATACAGCATTTTAACACTTCTAAACCCTCATTTGTAATAAACTTAGAAAAGATAAAGAAATATGTTGATAAACCAAATAGCAGTAGGGATGGTTACTCTAAGAAACACTCAAAAGGAAGTGCTACAAAACTATCTCTAGACCAGGGGTTCCCAAACTTTTTATCCTGTTCTTCTTAGAATATTTGCCTTCTTATCGACCCCCAGATTAAGTATTTAACAAAAACGTAATAAATAATTAAATATTTTTTTGCATTTCTGATATTAAACAATAAGGAGACCTGCTTAACGAAAGAATTTACAGCTTCCATATCTTATAAAATCCACCATACATCTTATAAAATCCACTATAGAATTTATATAAAATTTAAAAAGGAAGTATTTTTCACTGTTATTATAATCTTAAAAAATAATAGCAAAATCATGGATAGATGGAAAGTTGCCTATAGTTCTTAAACATGTCATAACATGTAAAATAAACAATTATCGTTGAAAATATAACACAAATTATATTGGATGAAAAAAAACCGTCTTAGTGTCATTTTGCAACTACTACTGAATATCTTAAAAATATGTTAACCTACCTTTTTATTAAAATAGTTGATATTAGTGGGATGGATGTGTCTGAAGAGAAGCAGCAAGATTATTGATATTCAGTTGAAAATTGTTAAGTTTTCGTCGCAAATCACCACGTATTCCAATTTCATTCAGTTCCTCTGTTTTGTAAAAATTGCGTTCGCGTGGCTAAAACCAGCTTCAACCATGTATGTAGTTGGGAATGCAAATAAGAAAGGTTTGGTTTCTGCTCTGAGCTTAGGATATT
>JAFIDM010111861.1:115683-136972 GCA_023159025.1 Thereuonema tuberculata | reverse complement strand
GCATCTGTATTTCCAGTTTGTTGACGTTTCCCTCTATGTTCATTATTGTGTCTTTGAAAGTTTTATTTTCATTTTCTAATTTTTGTTGTTTTTCTTCCATTAATTTTTGATTTTTACTAATCATATTTGATTTTTCTGCTATATCCTCATATTTCTTATTTAGGAATTGCATTGAATCCTTTAATTCCTTTAGAATTATTTGTGCTAATTCTGTTTCTATTGTATTGATGGGTTGCTCCATTTCATTCGACAGGGATGTTAAATCTATCGGAGTTTCACTTCTATTCTTATCCTCTATTTCTCTATTTATATTAGAAGTTTCTTTTTTTAGTTCTTACTGTTATATTCTGACATTTATCGCATTTCCATTGACTTCTTCTGTTTGGTGTGGATATATCTATTTCTTCCTCTGGGTAAGCACATTTGACATGTTGATTCCACATGATTTACAGCGTAATTCAGCCTTTATCATTATTTTTCCACATTCGTTGCATTTTATCGTATATTTGACGTAATTACTCATTATTAATTATGTAATTTCACTTACAATATAGAGTTGAAAATAGAAAATTTGTTATAATACTGAAGTGTTTGGACCATTAATGATGTAAATCGGAGCGAGACGACTGCACGTCAACCTCAGTTGACGCATGCGCCCTGTAAGTTCTGATTCTGAAGTTGCAGTTTGGATAATAAAATTGGACATGTGAAGAACAAGAAATTATGTAATAATTGTATGATTAGAAAGAAATTTCAGTTGAATGTATTGTAATTGTTAAATAAATTCCTTATAAAAAATAATATCTATTTAATAATTTCTTTCAATTGGATTACTTTTAATTGACATAGGCTGGTATCTCATTGTCTTTGCTGGAATCCTTGTAGTTACCTCTAGTAGATGCTTCTATCCTAATGATAGAAAACATGCATTGATTCTCAGGAACAGTGAAAGTTTCAGACGATTATTTAGACAACGATGCTGGTAGAATAGGAGAAATTGAAGAATTGCTATGATTGTTGTACTTGATTACAGTTTTAACAATTAACTGATTCTCCTCATTTAAAACCAAAACAAACAAACAACACTTTTTCATTCATGGACATTAACACTTCCAAATTGTCCATTATCTCTTCTTGATTCCTCCCCCCGACAGCATTAGATAATATTACATGCGTATTATTTATTGTAATATGTAAAGTAATTTTCTTTTCCACTAGCAATGTATTGAGTAGAACATTTTTTTTTTCTTTTTTTTAAATAATAAATAAATTTTATTTCCATTTATAACATAATACATAAAATCAGCCCTACTAGGTATTACAAAACCTGTGTTATAGGTGCTGATTATAATAATTTATAACACAACAGAATAATTTTTCAATACAATAGTGAATTCAAAATATTTTTACATATAAATTACAAATATTTTAGGTCTTACTATTTGAGTTTAAAAATTTAATTGAAATTTACCATTAATTACATCTGATATTAAATTAACTTTTATAATTTTAATTTTCTCATAATATTTTTGGATATTGGTAGTTATACGTAGTTTTTAAGCTTCTGTTGTTACATTTGCTCTTTCTCTGTTTCTTTATTTTATATTTCCTTTCTGTTTTAATTAACTTAACTATTTCCTCTACAAAAAATATTTTTCTTATGTAGAAGTTTTTATTGTTGAAGGTTATTTGTTTTTCCTCTGTAAAAAGGTATTCTAATAATTAATGATATAATTCTTTTTTAGTTTATTATATATTTCAACAATTGAGTTATCTGTGATAATGCAATCAATACCTCACAATTCATATGAAACAAATATTTAAAAGAATGACATGTTTCGAGAATCCCGAAATAAATGGCTCTCTTCCTCAGACTAAGAACAACAAAGAAATAGAAATAATTAATTTAAACATAAAAGAATTAACAGGATAGCCAATCTGCTCATGGTAGATTCCATTGGCTGAAAGGGAATTGAAAGAATATAAATCAAAATGAAAAATAAAAATAAGCAAATGGTCTTTACAAGATATAAAAAGAAAATTAAACGTATTTGTATCTATTGAAACAAAATAAAATGACAGATAATCAAAACAATCATGTAGATCCTAGGTTCCCAAAGTTATTTGATCTACTGCCCTCTTTTCAGGAAAAAAAGTTACTCAGACCCCCCCCCCCCCGGAGATCTATCTTCTTTAAGCGAACCAAAAGAAAGATGTAGGGACAAATTTGTGATCTTCTATGTAGGGGAAGGTGGTGTACCTTGAACCTATGCCGATTTTAGCACCATCTGTATAGATGTACAGAAAGCGCTATATTTTTTTTGGCACACTTGCCACCAGAGGTCCTAGTGAACCTGAACTTATTTGTCAAGCTGCTGATTTGAATGAATAAATCCTGAAAAAGGAAATTGACCCATCAAAAGTAATTTTTTTCTGTTGAATTTGGTGTTAATAGTTCCTAACATACATAGTTTACTTTATAGTAAAAAGCATAACTTATAAAGCACAGTTTTAGCTATAATAACATGTGTTAGAAATTATGTTAAGCCTCACCTCAATGTGGGGGTCGGCCATTTTTCATGAAATGGCCAAGTGGTGTACCTTGGTGCATGGTCCAGGGGTACACCATTTAACTGACACACCTGAAAAAAAAGCATCGAGGCAGAAAAGGCTGAAAGGATATTAAAGAATCAAAAACTATTCTTAAATCAACTAGAAAAACCGTCTCTTATAGCTCACAGTCAGAAACTGAAGACATTGATAACTTGTGTGAAGAATCTGGTCTTTCTGAAGAAGATATTGCTGAATTTAGAAGATCCTGATGATAGACTTATCGATATTGGAAGTTTTGTTCTGGTGAAATTTGCTGGGAAGAAAACCATAAAGTACTTCGTTGCTGAGGTTATGTCTTTAAGTGACACTACATATGAAGTAAAACCTTAAGAAAGATCTAAACTCACAGAAATTTACAAGACAGGATTCTACCACTTATGTTGTGGAAAAATGTGATGTAATGTGGAAGTTACCACATCCCATGTTGAGGATCTGAAAGGCAGCTTACGAAATTTACATTTGGAATTGATCTGTCTAATTACAATGTTGGTTAAGCCTACTCATAGGAATGAAACTGTTGCTTTAATAATTTCTGTTTTAGGTCTAATCTAAGACCTCATTAAGTAAAAGTGACTATTAACATTTTTCTGTAGCTAAATACCAATAAATGTTTATGTTCAAACTATTCGGTTAGATTTTTTTCATCTAGAAATAGCTGGTCCAAGGTACACTATACCCAGGACCAAGGTACACTACCCATGGTGTATCTTGGTCCTATTTGCACTTTTTTTAAATTTGTAAATAATGCACTGAAATACTTTTTAAAAAAATCTACAAAAAATAAATGTTGTGTATAAAAAAATGTTGTGTATGTTGTTGTTGAAAAAAAGTGTTTTATTAACTTTCTTTTAGTAATTATCCAATTAAAAATAGGACCTAGGTACACCACCTTCCCCTATCTGTATTTTTACCTAAGTCCTACAACTTCTGCTAGTACTGCCCCCCGGGATCGTTCTAGTGCCCCCAAGGGGGCGGTATCACCCACTTTGGGAATTACTGATGTAGATGTATAGAGAGACATTGGGTCAACTAATGCTCTTATTTGTTCACATATTCTTTTGCTGTATTCTGTTTTTATGTTTGTACCATTCTCTGATGAAAATATGCTTAATTCTTAACACTTTGAAACTCGAATTTTACTCGGGTTATATTTATCCCTCAGGTAAAATAAACACTTTTATTAGGAGTGACCAACTTCAAGAAAGAAAACCAAAAAAGAGCTTGGCTCAGCGAGTTTCGAATTTTTTTCATCCCAGGGAAAAGTAGATTTTGTCAAACTACAAAATAGTCAAACTCTTGACAGGACGATGCCATCCTCATTCAACGAAAATTTATTCCCACCGAGCAAAATTTATAACTTCAGAAACAGGAAGAAGTTGCACAGGGTTAAGTCCGGGGAATAGGATAGACAAGAAATCAATTTGAAGCCAATTAGTGCAATTTCGCCACTGTGACAACTGATTTGTGAGACGGCGAAAGAGCACTTTTTTGTGCACCAATCTTGGCCATTTTTCCTTCAGTTCATCATTCAGCCGTCCAACAATTCTGTATAGGCTCCTGTTATTGTTTTACCCTTTTCCAAGTAGTCGCTCGTGATTATTTTCTTTGGGAATCCCAAAAAACAGTGGCCAGCTATCCCAGTGTTTTTTTCAAAACTAAGGAATAAAATAGGAAACCCTCCAGTACTTTTTTATTTAAAAGGAAATGAAGATCAATGCAACAAACTATTAACAAAATGAAAAAAAGATTAACATTTATTTCAAGTATAAGAGAATAAAATCTCGTCTCTAATTCTTAAAAGAGATAACTAGAATAATAGAGCAATACTGGTCAATTCCTGTACTGTAATAAGTTAAACTAAATAATAAAACCAAATAAAAATAAAATTAATCAGCATAACCCTATTCTTTTTTATTTAAACAAATTTAAAAAATGTATTAAGAACAAAGAAATATTCTTGTAATTATGTTGAGCTATCTATTATTATGCTATTAATTTCAGAGAGAATATACTACTGTTCTAAAAGTCTGATTACTATTCATTATTGTACTTATAAAAAAATCTTTGTTTGTCATTATTCAAAATTTTGTCAATATCTATTATTTAAATAGAATTTGAATGCAATTTTTATTTATTATTTAATTGTAATACTATTAATTATTGTACTTACACAATCTCTATTGTTACTACTTATTATTCAAAAAGTCTTATAAATATTTATTATTTAAATGGAATTTTAATGTAATACGGATTCTGTGAATGAGGAATATAGTTTTCCTATCCCATTTCATCTGAAGAAGTCTTTTCGCAAAGAAAAGACCAAATATTATGATTAAATCGATGTTTCAGGAGTTTATTCAAGATGTATCATTTATTTAATATGAAGTTTTAAAAGTTTTTGGAATATATTAAATACCTTCCACTTCTACTAATACCAAAGGCTTCCAAATGCAACATGTGAAGTAATCGAATCAAACTTATTTGTCATTATCTTCTTTATTCTCAATTTCTCCAGTTAGATAAATAATACATTACAATATATATCTTTGAAAACCTTCTTTTATATCAGACAATATTTCGCAAAATTTTATCATTTTGCTTTTTCAAGCCTTCTTTTCAACAATAACATGAGTTTATCATTTTCAATTATACAACATAATAATAATAAAGTTTATCCCCACAATAATGTCTTATCAACATCTTAATAATAACATGAGTTTATCATTTCCATTATATAACTTAATAATAACAACACGAGTTTCCAATTATACAACATAATAATATCTTATCAACATCTTAATAATAATTCTTATTTAAATTAAGCTGCTTTCCCTCTAGTTATATCTTGGAAATACGACAAAGTATTAGCATTAACTACGTACCCTCTATCTTTGTTAATGCATTCAAAAGTTTTAATAGTACATGCTTCTATTACGTATCTAATATATTTGTCCATAATTTTGAAGAGTAGGCCTATATTAACTTCTGGGTCTGGATTGTGATTTTCTTGTAGACAATGGTGGGCCCATTCCGAGGTCTGTGGGCGGTTGTTCTTATATTTATTATTATTGTAATGTTGTATAATTGGGAATGATAAACTCATGTTATTGTTGAAAACAAGGCTTGAAAAAGCAAAACGATAAAATCTTTTTGAAATATCTTCTGATATAAAAGAAGGTTTTCAAATATATATATATAGTAATGTATTATTTATCTAACTGGAGGAATCAAACTTACTATGGACTATTTCAATATCACAAAGATGTCCTGTTTAAAATTTTGAGTTAATACTCTTTAGTAGGTCTTTTATTACATCTCTTACGCAAATGGAATTATTTCCCTGTAACTTTTGCAGTTTAGAAATTATTCCAATTTGTTTCTATTCTATTATTGTTACTCAGCATTTGTAATTTCTGACATTAATCCTACACCTCTTTTAATAACTAAACCAGTTTTTATTGAGTGTTTACATTAAATGGGATGAAACATTGAGTTATAGCTCTTCATGGTAGATACTCTTCCTCAGATACAAAATAAAGTCAACATAAATTTTCTTAATAAAAATGAGTGAGACCAAATTATTTACAATAATTAATTATTTAATTATTATCGCCAACGAGCGTGAAGCAGCTGTTCCAGGATGTCACTTGTAAATAATTTGGTCTCGCCCATTTTTATTATTAATAATTCAGATGCACAGTTTGAATTTTTATGCTTTAAAAAAAATTCATTGAGGCCTGCGCACTGCAGGCACATGAGTTTTCTCACTAATTTTTCATTGTGTATTTTTTTTCTTTGAGGTACCACTGCGCTTCCGATAAATTTTCTTAGTTGGAAATGAGAAGAGTTTTGGTATTTGTAAATCAAAAATCCCCAATACGTGAAATACACATAAAATAACTTCCTAGGAGAAAACTTTAAGAAAAATCCTAATCAAATAGCAAAACTTTTGATTTCAAAGTTATTTCAATAAATAGTGATAAATTATTTAAGAAAGCATGTTATGCTCATACTGAATTTTAAAAGGACAGGCTATTAACAAACCTTAATCATAATAAACAATGTCATTCAATGTTACTGTTCCATAATTATTTGGTTTTGTCGTTTAAAAATATTCATGCATTAAATGAATTTATATAAGAAAGCATTTTAAAGAATTTGTTTCTTTATGCTGATCTATCTCTGTATTTTTCTTTTATCTTTCAAAAGTTTTATCATTTAACCCTTCACCATTAGATTTATGAGGAAACTTTTTTTTTCTTTTTAATTTCTAATATATTTCCTATTACACTCATATTTCACTCAGTATTGTTTTGGGTTCAACACTGAGGTTCAATAATTCTTTATCCCTTTCCTGTAATTCAGAATTCATAATGTTACACAAATCTTTTTGAAATGTCATTGTTGAGTTTAGAATCAACCAAGTTCCTCCATATTTTTAAAGTTATTATTTTAGAACCCAAAACTTACAAATGATAATTTTTATTATTTCAATCCTGAAATAATTTTTTATCTATTTCTAAACACACCAAGATTGATCAAAATAATACTCAAATATTTATAATGAGTATTTGAACTTTAAATTCAGGATTCCCTAACCCAGGGTTTCTCAACCTTTTTTTTACCCATGGACCCCTCATAGCTAAAAAGTAAAGGGATTATATTAATAATCAACGAAATAGTAAATGATTATGCTTTATTTTGAATGAAAACTAATTTAATGCAAATAAATTATTCTGCAGTGGTAAATAATACATATTCTACACTCTGGTAAATAATTCATAATAAATCATTTTAAAATAAGTGTGATTCAATGAGATCCCTGTGGACCCCGGTTGAGAACTCCTGCCCTAACCCTTTATGTAGCCTTCTCATTTGAATGCAAATAGGATAAAAATTTCTACTTGATCTTTCTTAAATCATCTTTTTTATTACAGTGAAACCTCGGGTTACGAACATTTCAGGTTTCGAACAACAACTTCAAAAATTATTTGTCTCGGGTTACGAACGAAGGTGAGAGAGAGAGAGAGCAAGGTTTAACGTTGGAGACAAATGATCGTATACAGTACAAAGTTACAAGTTACGGGGCCAAATCACACCAAAGCCGTCTCATCTAGCATCTGAAAGTATCTCTCCGCACCCACATGATTCTTTTTCTGATGTAAACAAGACATCGTAATGCATTTATTTACATAATGTACTTATTAAATGTAATTATTTTACATTTAATTTATTTGATTATTTTCTTTCTCTTTATTTAATACGTGAAGTACACGTATTCTTTGCGTTTTGTCAGATAAACTACCGGATGTTAATAAAAAGGAACGATTCTTTTATCTTGAAACGGATCATCTCTATTTCATTGATTTCAATGTTTCGGATTACAAACCGAGTTCTGGAATGAATTAAGTTCGTAACCCGAGGTACCACTGTAATGCTTTTCACCAATTAATGATGTTTATATTCTCAGTACTGCATTGCAACAAAGCCTGTGAGGAGGCCTTTACATCTACTATCAAAGAGAAGCCAGTGTCACAGAGCAGCTTCATTCATGTTTACTTCTTTCTGCATAACTTCTCTTAGCCTTTTTACTTAACAGTTGAAATCCTTAGATGAGTAATCAAATGAATCCCCGATCCTTGCTGGCTTTTTGAACTTCTATTAGAACAACAGGCTCCAATATATTTACCTAAAGCATAGA
The DNA here is from genome assembly GCA_023159025.1 of Thereuonema tuberculata. NCBI lineage: Eukaryota > Metazoa > Arthropoda > Chilopoda > Scutigeromorpha > Scutigeridae > Thereuonema > Thereuonema tuberculata. The sequence goes on along the minus strand of JAFIDM010111861.1, from coordinate 128,658 downwards.
GAAGCAGAATGTTAAAAAAGTAAATCAAATATTTCAATTAAAATCTTTTAGTTAGTCTTTGGAGTGCCGCATGGTTGCCGTTGTCGCTAAGACATTGGTCTCTCACCTCTGAATCCCTTGTTCGGTTCTCATGTGGGTTTTGTGATGGTGGACGATCTGCGCTTGGCAGGTTTTCTCAGGGTTCTCCCGTTTCCCCTGTGAGCCTATCACCATACTTTCTCAGTCTTTCTCTCATCTGTCCTCATTTCCTTGGATTTAGCACAATAGATCTATTGGTCGCGGTGCTTGGCTTCCTGCCGCCCACATTCTAATCTAATTCTAGTTTTTGGAGTTTAAAAATTAAAATATAGATAGATATTAAATGTGCTTTATGAAATTAATTTAACCTGTATTTGATTTGGGAGTTGTGACATATGACAAAAGACAAACTACAGTGAATAGCCTTAATTTAACCCCTGTTTCATTTTTTGATCCTCTAGTTCGTTTTAAGAAAAACAGAAGGATGTAATTTAGCATATTTTTTTTTTAAACCAATCAGAATTCAATAATCATTTATATAGAGAACTTTTCAAGGAAAAATTTCTCTTCTGAGCCTAAAATATAAAAGTCTAAAAAAGTTCGTGTGTAAGTTGACACTTATAAAATATGCTAACTCTGATTTTACATGGTGTTATATTAATTCTCTCGTTTTCGTTCTTGAGCTCTTTGTTTGATTGCAGAGAGAAAAAGACGACAAGAGAATATCATCTTTTGAAAACATACATCTTGACAGCACATCACACCTTATCAAGAAGAGCGACAACGATAAAGATATCGAATATATAGAACCTTTCCGATTTTATGACTGACATGTAAACAGAACATGGAGGGCGAGTGAAGATGGAGAAGTACTTTACGAGAAAACTCAGTATTCCTCGACCAGAAATACGATCACGATCTTCCTGTCTTGCTGCCTCTCGTGCAAACAAAGAAGTCTTCATCAAGAAAAATTGTGATGCGACCGATTCTACCAAAAGACTTGTGAACGGGGTCAGGTTGACCTGATCGACTTTCAGTCTATACTAGATCGCGATTTTAAGTGGATTTTGAACTTTCAAGATCATGCTACAAAGTTTGTTGTCCTTCGACCACTGAGATCAAAGTGTGCTGAAGAGGTTGTTGCGGAGCTTTTTAAAATATTTTGTTGGAGCACTAAAGATACTACAGAGCGACAGTGGTAGGAAATCGGTAACCGAGTGATCAGATACCGTTTCGCCATAACAACAGAAGATGACGAAAAGGTATGCTGCACTTGTTCAAAGGCAATTAATGATCAAGAATTGGAGTGAGTTATATAAGAATCCTTTTCATAGACCATGCAAACCAACAACATGTGTCTGCTTGTGCACTCTGTGCACTTATGAAGACAAAATTCAGGAAATTAGAGAGGATTTTCAAAAACGAATGAAACTTGCTGAAAACAATTGCTGTTCACCTAAAGCTTCCATTGGAGACTGCATGCTTCTTGCGGTCCTGCAGGTCGACAGGGGTCCAGTAAACCCCAAAATGTCGTCTGTGATATTATTAATGAAAACATGGAGTATACCAGGTTGGCTGTGAGAGTGGTTAAAAAAGGATGGTTTGGGGTGGAGAGTTTAAAGAAAGCTCTCGGTGAGGAGGGCAAAAAGAAAAATTCAGGAGGACAAGGATACTTTAAATGTTCTTGCAGACCATCCGCCAAACAAAATAGCAGGTGCCATATTGTGGTTAGACACTTAATGAAGTCCTAAATTACCGCATGTGGCATCCGACATATACATTTGTTAATATTACATATTCTAGTAACGTGATTTACACACATTTCTTCTATTAGTATTATTTTAAAAACCACTATAGAAAAAAAAAGATAGTTTACTGTTATTAATTTCAATTAGTCAACCTTTTTTTTTTCTGGTCAAATAAGATACTAAAAAGAAGCAGAAATATATTTAAAAATTTCTAAACATTTTCAATACCAGGGGTAAAAAGTTCTCTCTGTGAACGATTCGATTCTAAAGGATTATGAAAATTAATAAAATTAAAAAAAATTAGCATACCGATATGCAATCTTAGATATACAAATATAATACTTAAAATTATAGAATGAATGACTTACTTTTTCGTATTGATTAATAAATGTAGTTTTAATTAACAACAAATTTAATGTGCGTAAATCAATAACATCACAAAAAACAACACATCAACGCACAGAAAAATGCCTTCACTGAGCTGGTTTTAGTATTTTTGATACAGGGGATCCGGTACTGCTGTTTCTGGTTTTCTAAACAGCAGCAGCTGGATTCGCCCAGTATCTACAGCTGGCCTTCATTAATTAACGAAATCCATATTAATAGCAGCGATAATTTCGGGAGGTAAAAAAAAATGTATTATTTATCAAATTGCAAAAGCTGTTGAAAGGTGATGAGTCCATTACATCTGCTCCAATCATGAAGCAAAGAACGTAAATAGATATACGTTCGTTGCATGAAGTTTATCGTAAATTCTGGTTTATTGCTACAGTGGAATTGAGACGAATGTTCGGTTTTTGCAACCAAACGATTTCAAAATACGTAAAGATATGTAATTGATAGGAAACTCTTGTTTGTTTGTTTGTTTATTTCTTTTTTTGTGTTGTTTTCAAGAAAATTCGAAATTTAGTCGGAACTCTTTCGAGGATGGTGGATGCACAGAAGGCCACCTGGCGGCAAATTTGTAGGATCTCTTTCACGATGTTTCCATTCAAAATTAAACAGAAATAAAATATACACTTTCCTTTTAATTTAACATTAGGCTAGGTTAAGTGAGTAAGATCCTTTCCTTGATGATTCACTTGGAAATATAAAATATAAAAAAACCTATTTTCATTTCGCAAAATGACCCGTTATTTTGCAAGTGATCCGCCAACTTGAAAATAGTCCGGAAACTGTTTTCCGCCATCTTGAAAATATGTTAAAACAGTCTCGTCTCCGCGACGAATGCCACTTGAGCTTTTAATTTTCTTAAAATCTACCAAAACAAAACAAAACGGTTTTTATCCATCGGCTTTAAATTAAGTAAGTACAGTATTTCCGAATCATTTCATTCCAATATCACCAAAATTCGTCTTAATATTACTGAGTTTGTGTCCTACACAATCGGCCAAGATAAGACAAAAACCGTTTCCCATTTAGAAAAATTTGGGTAATTTAAAACAAAATTAAAATTTCTGCACCCATGCATCTTTGAATACTGAGGATTTTATTTAGAAAACAAAACTTACCGGCTACATTACATCATTTACGGTTAAGAGTCCTATTGAGAGAAACTTTAAAAGGATGAATATTGATAGATCGATGAAATTGCCCGAAGATAAAAAGGTTTTTAAATCTAAGATTTCGAAAAAACGTTCTTCAAAAACTGCCAAAATAACTGATCACATTAATTCCCACACAGACGAAAAAACTTTTAAATGTGAATTGTGTGAGAAAAGTTTTAAACACTCGTATGACTTAAAGATTCACATTAGAACTCATACTGGTGAGAAGCCATTTAAATGTGAGTTCTGTGGGAAAAGCTTTGCAAGTTCAAATCTGTTAGCTATTCACATTAGAATCCATACAGGCGAAAAGCCATTTAAATGTGAGTTATGTGAGAAAAGCTTTCCACGTTCACATCTTTTAACTACTCATATTAGAACCCATACAGGTGAAAAGCCTTATAAATGTCAGTTTTGTGAGAAATGCTTTGCACGTTCAGATCTGTTCACTATTCACATTAGAACCCATACAGGTGAAAAGCCATTCAAATGTGAAGTTTGTGAGAAAAGCTTTGCAAGTTCAAATCTGCTATCTAATCACATTAGAACCCATACAGGTGAAAAGCCATATAAATGTGAATTATGTGAAAAAAGCTTTAAACGTTCACATCATTTAACTACTCACATGAGAACCCATACAGGTGAAAAGCCATTCAAATGTGAATTTTGTGAGAAAAGCTTTACACATTCACATCATTTAACTACTCACATTAGAACCCATACAGGTGAAAAGCCGTTCAAATGTGATTTCTGTGAGAAAAGCTTTGCACATTCAATTCTTTTAACTGATCACATTAGAACCCATACAGGAGAAAAGCCATTTAAATGTGAATTGTGTGAGAAAAGCTTTGGAAGTTCAAATCTGTTAACTAATCACATTAAAACCCACACAGGTGAAAAACCCTTTAAATGTGAATTTTGTGAGAAAAGCTTTGCACGTTCATATAATTTATGTACTCACACTAGACTTCATACAGGTGAAAAGCCATTTAAATGTGAATTTTGTGAGAAAAGCTTTTCACGTTCACATCATTTAACTACTCACATTAGACAGCATGCATGTGAAAACCCACTTGAATGAGAATTTTGTGAGAAATGTTTTTCACAATTAGACTTAGTTGCATTCTCACGTTAGAACCCATACAGGTGAAAAGCCATCAAATGTGATTTCTGTGAGAAAAGCTTTACCTTTTCAAATAACTTCACTACAGCTTATCGCATTGCAATTCTGCAGATGGCTTATAAGATGACGTAATGTATCCTTTTGCCAGAAGAAGCACAAGATGTTGATATCAATATTTTATCTTTATAATAGAAGTTAGGCGAATTCAAGACAATAACTATATCTAAATTTAGTCTTAATTTTTTTTAAATATCTAGATCATTTTGTTAACAATTTTTATGAAGTCTTTCTTTAAAACATCAAATTATAAACACCAACATAGAAATAAAATTGTGGTTTCCTATCAAATCAGAATATTTCCTTTTTTGTTTTTTGTGTTCATTATTTGTACAGATATATTTGGTCTGAAATATTTATATGAAAAACCTTTGAATATATGCGTAACTTTTAATACACTACCTTAGAGAAATTAAATTATAATTATTTAAGCAGACATGTTATATACACACATACAATTAAGTCCAGAACTTGGGAGTTTTTTTATAAAATTTAATCTTAATCATTCATTCCTCCATTAGTTTTATGACCTATGAAAAATGATATGTAAAATTTGTATTCTATATTACACATAAAAAATGTATCTCATTGATAAGTATATAAATAAGGGCTACGACAATCTATTATCTTCATTAGAAATGAAAATATTTATTTTTTTCTTAAATAATAGACATGTAGGGGAAGGTGTTGTACCTTTGACCACCCTTGCTAGTTTTGCCATCTATCAGCATACTTTAAAAGCTTTTCTGTTTAATGTGTAATATTCCCACTATTTGCGCCTTTAAACCTTCAGTAGCAGTTAAATCTTTGACTTGCAAGGAGTGAAAAATATTTTTCTAATTCCATCACCGAAAAGTAAGTATTTTTCAAGTGCATGTTTCTTTAATAACATTATTTTCTTTTGATTGTTATTTTAACAAGAATGAGTAATAAATATATGCCTATAGATTAATTGTTAGGACTTTTAAGATGACTGGATTAACCTAAAAATTGTAGCATGGCGTGAAACGTTAGTTTGACTGATGTTGTACCTTTGACCACAGCAGAGTGTTGTTCCTCTGACCAGGTCAAAGGTACAACATTACTTAATAATATGTAAATGTTTTTACTTACAGTCATTTTAGCATTAAGTAAGATGGAAATTTAAATATTTTTTGCCAAATTTTCATTTTTTTACCAAATCTTATCCAAAGAAAGTAAACAATCGATTGTTTGTCCATGACTTTGAGTCTGATGTTAAATATTCATCAGGGGAAAGTGTTTTCGATATTTCAGATGAATGCCACGAGTTGGAGAAGGAATTAAACTTTGAAAAAGAAGATTTAGTTGAAGAAAGTTATGTCCCTGTCAAGCTCACAACGACAAAAAAACAAAACAAAAAAAAAAACAAGAAATACTTTGTGGCCCATATAAAGGAAACAGCATGTGATTATTTTAAAGTTAAATATTTGAAAAAACTACCGAAGATGGCGAAATTTATCCAAGAAGATAACCAGCTCTACGACATAGAACTACAAGATATTGTGGCCAGGCTACCAAATCCAACCACAGCTGCCGGAACAGCTTGACTAAAAGAATGTCTATTTTTTTGAGATAGACATTGACTTTTCATTGTATAATGTAGAGTAAACGGGCTTAAGCCATTAGATTTTATTTCATGTTTTGTTATTCTACTTTGAATTGCATATATTTCCCAAATGTATACATTTCTTAATAAAAATGTTAATTAAATAACTTGTATCTAACTGTCAGTTTCTACTACCACCTGGTCAAAGGTACAATACCCTCTGGTCAAAGGTACAACACGTAGTTGTACCTTTGACCACAAGATATAGATTTTTTTAAAATAAAAATAAAATACTTATACTCAAAATATAATATATAAAACACATGCAATTGATGGCAAGATGCTTGAAGATTGAAACGGTTATATTTTTGATCAGACCGCATACTGGGTTTAGCAGAGTTATTTTAAAATTCAATACGCCCAACGCTTGTGAAAATTTTAAAACACAATCTTTAATTTGAAACACATTCAAAATTTGTCTTTACAATATTCTTTGAGTTTTACTTCACTCCTAACAATCTTGAACAACAATGTGTTCTTACATAAAAAAAAAAAAAACTTTAACTTAATTTTACTAATCTTAATATCAAAACATATTATGTAATTGTCTAAGCCCATAAATTTTTACTAGAAATACTCTCTATATTCTAATAAATGTTTCTTTGCTAAACTAAACACTTTACAATATAATAATCTATTTCAAACTCATATACATTAATACCAAAAATATATTCTTCAATTATTCTAATCAAGAGTTCTAAATCTTATATCTGGTTTTTCACCAATGTGAGTTTTACTAACATATTATTTACAAATAACCAATATCGCATTTTCTCCTAACATATGCATTACTCTTAGTCATATTCATTAATTGCTTAACCTTCTTAATCTTATTATTTATAATGAGATTTTTATCACCTCTGTGAATATCTACGTATTGTGTATCTTTAACAATACAATTTTATTAACAATTCCTTATTCGTTATTTTCTTCAAAACGAAACAATAATCAACCCTCGTGATTATTTTAAACTTCTAATTAGCTTATATTTCCAATAGTTGACATCTTCCAAATTTCTTATTTCCAAAATATAAATAAAGATAGTACTTACAGGAAGTTGACTTCTTACGTTTTCTCCCGGTAACAATTCAATGACTTCAAATCACTAAAGCACACACACACATATAACTTCAACTATTTAAAGTTTTTACTTGATTCAAATATTTCACTTATATGATTACTTTCGAAATATATTCACTATTATTTCTCTTCGTAGCTCAAGCACTTTAGTTAGAGTTGTCTTCTTTTAACTTTTCTTCTTTCCGTCTTCTAATCATAAGGCTCTTTCACTATCGTTAACTCCTAAGGAATGGCGTCCGTTTTTTTTCCTCAACGGTCCCTTGTATAGGTTTGACTTTCCTCTTCTTCCTTCGTCAGTTATTCGGATAGGAAATCTTCTCTTCTGGAATTCTCTGTAGAAGTCGTCTCGGGTTTTAGTAATGTCCACTATTTTACTTTTCGTTATTCGTACCTCGAATAATTTCTTCTTTTTAATTATAATTGGCAATATAACTTAATGTTCAAAATAATTTCCATTGCTTATTGCGGCTTGCAATTCGTAACTTATCCCCTTCTATTCTTAATGGTTCAGTCCGGCTTAATTACTGGATTTTATTTTCTTGTAATGATATCCATTATCGCTCGAAAATCTTCATTCCGATTAATTTAATCTTCTTACGAAATATTTAGTTCGCCAGTCCACAGCTACTCGTAATTCTTAGAAGTAGTTAACTTGAATATTCATAGTATCTCCCTTTCGAAGTTCACCTTCGTTGTAATGGAATGTTCTGACTGTTAATACGTTAATGTTGAACGCATTAATTTTAATTTCCTGAATCACCTCGATTCAACTGGGAAAGAATATTCTTACTATTCTCACTTCGGCTTTTAGTACAATATAATTTCTAGAGTTACAGACTTACTCCAAATTCCATCTGTGGTGGCCGGTTCCATTCTTCTAGGGTTTACTTAGCTCCATCGGCTAACCTATTCATATCTGCCGCTCTCAGCGACTCCACGAGATCGGTGTTCTCGTTCCAAAAAAAAAACAGTCAACTCACTCCCACGTCTCTCACCTTACTGTCAAGTGTTCTCTTTCATCACGTCACACTTTCATTTGCATAATTAGTGATGAATTATAATTTAAATTATTTACATCAAATAATAAAATATTAATTAAATTTCTTTTCAAGCACCACAATAAAATTAATAATTAAATTTCCACTCCAACTAATTTAAATTTAATTAAGGGGGAAAAATAAAATTTAATATTCCTATCAAAGATCACATGCATTCATTCAAAAAATTTGAAAATTCATTTAGTGAAAACTGGTCAAAGGTACAACACCTTCCCCTACTAATGGGCAACTGTAGTGAATAAACCATTAAAACTGATTTTCATGGTGTGTTTATTATTTATTTATTTTTATTTTATTATTTAATTTTTTTTTCTTTTACTTTATTTATTTTTATTTTTTTTCTCTGTCTTTCAAATTTTGTTTCTCCCTATTTAATTTTTTATTGTTATTGTTTTGTCTGTATTGTCCAGTCTCACTGTCTCCTAACAATTAGAGCCAAATGCATCCAACGAATGCCCTGCCCCTTCAAAAATGGACAATCTCAAGATGGTTATTGTTTAAGTCCGACCAAGGGCATGTCTTCGCCAACAACGGTCTTTTTAAATTTGTTTATTTTTTTTATATTTGTAGTCTGATGAAAAAACTACTATAGGGTCATTCCATGTCAGATCACCCAAGCCATGTCACCCACTATCTCAGATTTTAATAAAACTTGGTATAGTTGCTGGTACTGATGCTCTAAGAACACTTGTAAATTTTTTTGCCCTACTGATTTTTATACAAATACTTGAATATTGTAGATTTAGGCCAATTTCTATTTCCGAAATAGCTGTTGAACACTGTAACCCTATTACAAAATAATTTATTTCTAAATTACTACTCAACATATTCTTTTGCAACTTTACAGGTATTTCAAGTAGTGTATGCTGACCTAAAAATAAAATACATTGATGGCCTAAGAACATTCAGGCAAAATAAATCTTTTTATTCATAATATTTTGTTTCTGGAAGTTTACATGTTCCGTGAAAAAAAATGCATAACTCAGGTCTCCAACCTGCTAGAAAGTTAAATATTTTTGTTAATTAATCCTTAGATTATAGACTATCCAGCAAAAGAAAAACTAGAGTGGCTTTTAAACTCATTTGATTACAATTGAGGTTTGAAAATTCATAATATTAAAATAGTTAGTCCAAATAAACTCTTTAAAATTTACAGGTCATCTAAATGTAGATTGACAAATGTAAAGCAATTTTATGCTTTGATCACTTCTGCCAACATACATTCTTCCTGAGCTGCTTGTCTGGAGGGCACTAACACTACACAGAATATGTTCAAGTGGAAGGAATCTTCCTGATGAGGCCAGAAAAAAGAAGCTGCAGGACCAGGCGAGTGTAGGAAAAGAAGATCTACATTTCTTCTTTATTGAAGATGTTTTGCACTACAGCAAAGTATCACTTGTCAACATAAACTGCTGCTACATAGGAGTTAAGCGAAGGACGTACACAGTTCCACTTTCAGGCATCTGCATTGAAAGAAAAAAATAATGATGGATTTTTCCTACCAGTTATTCTTCTTATTTCCAAATAGTTGGAAGAAAGAGGTTTGTAAAGGTGGAAACTTTTGTTCCTGGTACTGTTCTGGTTTTAGAGAATCTTTAGGTTTTATGCGTAGCAGATCATTTTCATGTTTATCCAAGAAGTGAAGTGAATTTTTTTCAATATGGATTCGACAGAAACTGTAGACATTAACAGCTGTCATTAACCGTCTGAATGCTGGAGACTAGATTTTCTTAAAATACATTTTACTCTTCCAATGACATCACGAACTGATTTCCATTGGCTAGTTGTGAGAGAGTGCTGAGCATGAATTGAAAAGTCTTTATAATGTTCACAAAGGTCCTTAAAGCTGTTTTTGTTTTTATACTGAGCAGGACAAGCATCAGTCAAATAGCGAACAGTTTTAACTTATGGATAGTGCCCATTGAGCCACTTCAACATTTCTCTTTACACAGAATTTACAAAATTTGCATCGTGCTCAAGATCATCATTAACAAAACAATGGTTAACAATTATTGTTTCTCCTCGTTCCTATGTAGATAGCATCTAGGTGAACAGTACATCCTCCTCTCGTCCAACGGTAACTTTGAATTTCATTCTGGATATAAAATGAATAATTTCACTACAAGTTCATCAAAAGAAGGCTGTATCAGGGTTTGGGTTTTCTTTCATAGTTTTTAAAATATTTGTCTGAGCCTTAGCTATGAATGATTGAGGTATAAGAACTTGCAGTTTACGTACAAGCAAATTTATGTATTCTTCAACATTTATTGAGTGTTTAACTCATTCAGCTCTCTCAGTACTCGCCCATCCACTGGCTGAACTCAATGTTGTCTTCAGGATCAAACTCATCAAACTTTTCTCTCAAAAATTCTTCTAAGTTTGAGTTTGATGGACATTTGTCACAATGTCGAAGCATACAGTCCAAATTTTCTTGATCATATACAATGAATTTTATCAGATGGTTGTATGATTCTTCGATTTAGGCAACATCTAGTAAAAGTTTTACGTTTTGCTGCAAACACAAACTGAGTGTGTACCTTGCAGAAGTATCTAGCACTTAGGCCTTGAAGTACAAAATTTTGAAAATCCTGTTTTTCCATTTGGATTCTCAAATTTAAAACAGGAATAAAGCTGTCTTAAATTACTAGAAATGAGTCTTTTTGCATGGAAACATTTTTCTTAATACTGACTTTATCTTTACCTCCAGGTAAAATTCTTGAATATTCGTCATTTCGATAAAAATCTTTGGCAAGTTGAACGGCCTCTGCAAACAATAATTTACCTTTCCTGGGGATCAGGTGTGGATAAAATGCCTTTTTCTTATTTCAATTTTCTTAACTGACGCATTATATACTCGCTCACATTAAACTCGGTCATTACTTTCTCCAAGAAGGTGATTCCAAAGTTAAAATCTGAATTTTTTTTCTTGATCTCCCAACTTTACGAATCTTGTCTTTGAGCAGCGACACCAAGACATCAGAACTTTAGCTTTTTGTGCTAAAATCGGATCTTCTGTTCACTGTCAGAACTTTCAATTGGGGCCTACAGCATTAGTTACTTTGCTTTTTAAAACAGATTTTACGTTTTCCAACATTCTTTTGTCATATGATCCCTTTCTATGGGATGGAATGATCTGCAGTTATAAAGGAAAGCATCTAAGATCATTTAAAAGTTTCCTAAGCGTCTTCTATGCTCTGTCTTCTTAATTCAGCATTAACAGTTCAACTGGAGGGTCATCACTTTCATTTTTCTCATCTATTTTAATTTTTAAGCTTCTGATACAAGTAACAGAAGCCTTGTAACCCCACTTTGTCCGTTCATCTATGGACAAGTATCATTAAAATATCATTAAATTATCATTAGCAACAATCGCGTCTTTTGCATGCGCAACAATCACATTTATAATTATAAGGAAATTAAAGCAATATAAATTGTCTTAACGTATCAGAAGCCGTTGCAAAGCAATCACTGTCACTACCTTGTTTTTTTCCTCACAGAAGTTATGGCACTGAGGACAGTGTTTCTGTCCACATTTAACAATGAAACCTCTTGAATTTAAAGGTTTTGCAAAATCTAACTAACTGTCCTTTAGGATTTTTTTTTCCTGTGCGTTTTTCTAGGATTGCAGCAGCTTCTTTCATGACTTTCAAAAACCTTCAAAAAGTAATAACTGTGATGAGAGCATTTGGTATCTTAGGTCACAAGTGTTAATCTCACTCGTGAGTAAAATTAAATATTTTTCTTCCTCACTGAAATCTGATAAGGCATTGTATATTTTTCACTGTAGTATAAGATGTTTGATTCCACTGTGTATTAAGAAACAAATCAATACTGCAAGATTTGTAAATTTGCCATGACTGAATAAAATGTATAGACAAATTAAGTTTATATTGATGCAAAGTTGAAAACCTTTTCGGATTGGTCAGTTAATCTGCTCTGTGATTGGCTGAACTGGGGGGCCAATCAACTATGCAACTAGCTCGCTCTCTCCCAGTGATCGAACAGGAAGCTTCGAGCAGCCAGTGACCGACTGAATAGTAAGCTCCGGTCACTTGAGAATATACTAAACATATATAATAAACTGTAAATAAATTCTAAATAAAGTGTGTGTATCTTAAGCTGTAACACCGATGCTAGTCTCTGTTATTTTGCAACCACACATCAATATTGTGGTGATTTTGATGGTGTCACTGGTTCGTGAAAAGAAGTAGATTAGGCTAAGCTGGATCTAACTGTGTTCTGTTTATTCAGAGAGAGCAAGGACTTTTATAGAGTATTTACAATGATTGGTCATTGGCTGAGGGCTTTAACAGTTCATTGGGTGATTTAAAATAACACGTGATTCGTAACTGAAATTTAACTGAAGATTTAAAATTAGACGGAATTATGGGAACCCTCAGCCACTGAAATTCAAAAATAAACTACAGAAAAGATCGTTAACGGTTATAATTTGAAATTTACAACTGATTAGATTATAATTGATTGGAACAGTAAAATACATATAAAAGTAAATAGGATAAAATAGAATAAACAAAATAATTATAGTTATAAAACTCATCACAATATGTACTCGTGCACAACTATAGTCTTGAAAAAACAGTTAGAGCGCTATAGTATTTAAGTTAACAACACTCGCACAACTTTGAAATAAAAACAATCACAATCAGTTACTCCTCCTCTGAAATGTGGAGAGCAACTAAGCTGAAAGAATCTCAGT
>JAFIDM010111861.1:6696-53702 GCA_023159025.1 Thereuonema tuberculata | reverse complement strand
AATCCAGCTGCTGCTGTTTAGAAAACCAGAAACAGCAGTACCGGATTTCCGGTATCAAAAATAGGAAAACCAGCTCAGTGAAGCCTTATTTATGGGCGTTGATGTGTTGTTGTTTTTTTTTTTTTGTGATGTTATTGATTTACGCACGTCAAATTTGTTGTTAATTAAAACTACATTTATTAATCAATAGGAGAAAAGTAGGTCATTCATTCTATAATTTTAAGTATTATATATCTAAGATTGCATATCGGTATGCTATTTTTCATAATCCTTTAGAATCGAATTGTTCACAGTGAGAATTTTTTACCCCTGGTATTGAAAATTTTTAGATATTTTAAAATATATTTCTACTTCTTTTTAATATCTTATTTAATCAGTAAAAAAAAAGGCTTACTAATTGAAATCAAAAACAGTAAACTACCTTTTTTTTTTCTATAATGATTTTTAAAATAATACTAATAAAAGAAATGTGTCTAAATCACATTACTAGAATATGTAATGTTAACAAATGTATATGTCGCATTCCACACGCGGTAATTTAGGACTTTATGAAGTATGTAGACGCATCGCGAAGAGCCTAACCACAATGGACACATGCTGTAATTAAATCTTCAAATCAAAAATTACCGTATCTGGCCAGAAATATCAGACACTTCGCGAAGTGTCAGCAACTGGATTGATGTATGCTGTATTACAGCATCTATCCAATCAAAATTAGACCCTTCACGAAGTGTCAGACACATAATGTAGATGGCGATTCATCGATCCAGTTTTACAGCATGTGTCTAGCCCGTTTTAGACACTTTCTGAAGAGTCACAAGGTGTTTGGACTAATATTGTAATGAACAATAACCGGAAAAAATGCAATGCAAATATATATAATTGTAATACAGTAATAACTTTCATTGATACAAAAGAAAATTATTTTAAAAGATTTTAATAAAAGAGAGTAATAAAAATATTATTCTATATTAATATAGCGTACGATCTAAAGAAAAAGAAACATACAATGCAAATAAAATGATATAAGTTCTAAAAATACCAGAAAAAAATACAATGCAAATACAATAATAGAACCAATGCAAATAAACAATAGAATAATAGAACAATATTTCCTATATATGTGTTTATTTATAAATTTTTCTCACCCAAATTTTCCTTACTTGTTAATATAGGCATACTATTATGTTACCTGCTATTTTGTTTGGCGGACGGTCTGCAAGTACATTGACAGTATCCTTGCTCTCCTCACTGAGAGCTTTCTTTAAACTCTCCACCACAAACCATCCTTTTTTAACCACTCTCACAGCCAACCTGGTGTACTCCGTGTTTTTCAGTAATGATAACACGAAATTTTGGGGGTTCACTCGACCCCTGTCTTGTGGGACCGCAAGAAGATTGCAGTCTCCAATGGAAGCTTTAGGTGATTTGGAAGCCATGAACAGAATTGTTTTCAGCAAGTTTCATTCGTTTTTGAAAATCCTCTCTAATTTCCTGAATATTGTCTTCATAAACGCACAGAGTGCACAAGCAGACACATGTTGTTGGTTTGCATGATCTTTGAAAAGGATTCTTATATAACTCACTCCAATTCTTGATCATTAATTGCCTTTGAACTAGTGCAGCATACCTTTTCGTCATCTTCTGTTTTTATGGCGAAAAGGTATCTGATCACTCGGTTACCGATTCCCTACCATTGTCGCTCTGCAGTATCTTTAGCGCTCTAACAAAATATTTTAAAAACCTCCGCAACAACCTCTTCAGCACACTTTGATCTCAGTGGTCGAAGGACAACAAACTTTGTAGCATGATCTTGATAGTTCAAAATCCATTTAAAATCGCAATCTTGTATAGACTGAAAGTCGATCAGGTCAACCTGACCCCGCTCACTAAAGTCTTTTGATAGAATCGGGCGCATCACAATTTTTTTTGATGAAGACTTCTTTGTATTGCACGAGAGGCAGCAAGACAGGAAGATGGTCAAGGAATACTGAGTTTTCTCGTAAAGTACTTCTCCATCTTCACTCGCCCTCCATGTTCTGTTTACATGGCAGTCATAGAATCGGAAAGGTTCTATATATTCGATACCTTTATCGTTGTCGCTCTTCTTGATAAGGTGTGATGTGCTGTCAAGATGTTATAAGTTTTCAAAAGATGATATTCTCCTGACGTCTTTTTCTCTCTGCAGTCAAACATATTGTAACATTTAGAGTCATCAGGATAGAAAACACAGGCAAAGAGCTCAAGAACGAAAACGAGAGAAATTAATATAACACAATGTAAAATCAGATTTAGCATATTTTGTAAATTTCAATTTATAAGGAACTTTTTTAGACTTTTATATTTTATGCTCAGAAGAGAAATTTTCCCCTGAAAAGTTCTCAATATAAATGATTATTGAATTCTGATTGGTTTAAAAAAAATATGCTAAATTACACCCTTCTGTTTTCCTTAAAACGAACTAGAGGATCAAAAGATGATACAGGGGTTAAATTAAGATGATTCATTGTAGTTTCTCTTTTGTCATATGTCACAACTCCCAAATCAAATAAATGTTAAATTAATTTCATAAAACACATTTAATATCTATCTATATTTTAATTTTATTAGATTAGAATGTGGGCGGCAGGAAGCCAAGCACCGAGACCAGTAGATCTATTGTGCTAAACCCAAGGAAATGAGGACAGATGAGATAAAGACTGAGAAAGTACGGTGATAGACTCGCAGGGGAAACGGGAGAACCCCGAGAAAACCTGCGCAGCACGGATTGTCCACCATCAGGAAACCCACATGAGAACCGAACCAGGGATTCAGAGGTGAGAAACCAATGTCTTAGCGACAACGGCAACCATGCGGCCCTCCAAAGACTAACTAAAAGATTTTAATTGAAATATTTGATTTACTTTTTTAACATTCTGCTTCTCTGTGCTTTAGATAAATATATTGGAGCCTGTTGTTGTAATAGTAGTTCAAAAAGCCAGCAAGGATCTGGGGATTCATTTGATTACTCATCTAAGGATTTCAACTGTTAAGTAGGAAGGCTGAAGAGAAGTTACAGAGAAAGTTAACAGCCTATCATGAATGAAGCTGCTCTGTGACACTGGCTTCTCTTTGATAGTAAATGTAAAGGCCTCCTCACAAGCTTTGTTGCAATGCAGTACTGAGAATATAAACATCATTAGTTGATGAAAAGCATTACAGTGAAACCTCGGGTTACGAACTTAATTCATTCCAGAAGTCGGTTCGTAACCCGACACATTGAAATCAATGAAATAGAGACGATCCGTTTCAAGATGAAAGAATCGTTCCTTTTTATTAACATCCGGTCGTTTACCTGACAAAACGCAAAGAATGCGTGTACTTCACGTTTTAATAAAGAGAAAGAAAATAAAATAATTATATTTAATAAGTACATTTTGTAAATAAATACATTACGATGTCTTGTTTACATCAGAAAAAGAATCATGTGGGTGCGGAGAGATACTTTCAGACGCTAGGTGAAACGCCTTTGGTTTGATTTGGTCCCGTAACTTGTAACTTTGTACTGTACGTGATCATTTGTCTCCAACGTTAAACCTTGCTCTCTCTCTCTCTCTCTCTCTCACCTTCGTTCATAACCCTAGACAAATAATTTTTTTAAGTTTTTGTTCGTAACCCGAAATGTTCGTGACCTGAGTCATTCGTAACCCGAGGTTTTACTGTAATAAAAAAGATGATTTAAGAAAGATCAAGTAGAAATTTTGATCCTATTTGCATTCAAATGGCTACATTTGAAAAGGCTACATTAGGGAGTTAGGGAATCCTGAATTTAAAGTTCAAATACTCATTATAAATAGTTGAGTATTATTTTGATCAATCTTGGTGTGTTTAGAAGTAGATAAAAAATTATTTCAGGATTGAAATAATAAAAATTATCCTTTGTAAGTTTTGGGTTCTAAAATAAATAACTTTAAAAATATGCAGGAACTTGGTTGATTCTAAACTCAACAATAACATTTCAAAAAGATTTGTGTAAACATTATGAATTCTGAATTACAGGAAAGGGATAAAGAATTATTGAATCTCAGTGTTGAACCCAAAACAATACTGAATATTGTGTCAAATACGAGTGTAATAGGAAATATATTAGAAATTAAAAAGAAAAAAAAGTTTCCTCATAAATCTAATGGTGAAGGGTTAAGTATTAAAACTTTTAAAAGATAAAAGAAAAATACAGAGATAGATCAGCGTAAAGAAACAAATTCTTTAAAATGCTTTCTTATATAAATTCATTTAATACATGAATATTTTTAAACGACAACGTAACCAAATAATTATGGAAGAGTAACATTGAATGGCATTGTTTATGTATGTTTATTATGATTAAGGTTTGTTAATAGCCTGTCCTTTTAAAATTCAGTATGAGCATAACATGCTTTCTCAAGTAATTTTTCACTATTTATTGAAATCACTTTGAATTCAAAAGTTTTGCTATTTGATAAGGATTTTTCTGAAAGTTTTCTCCTAGGAAGTTATTTTCTGTGTATTTCACGTATTGGAGATTTTTCATTCAGAAATACCTGAACTCTTCTCATTTCCAACTAAGAAAATTTATCGGAAGCACAGTGGTACCTCAAAGGAAAAAATACGCAATGAAAAATTAGTGAGAAAGCTCATGTGCCTGCAGTGCGCAGGCCTCAATGAATTTTTTTTAAAGCATAAAAATTCAAACTGCGCACTTGAATTATTAATAATAAAAATGGGCGAGACCAAATTATTTACAAGTGACATCCTGGAACAGCTGCTTCACGCTCGTTGGCGATAATAATTAAATAATTAATTATTGTAAATAATTTGGTCTCACCCATTTTTATTAAGAAAATTTATGTTAAGTTTTATTTTGTATCTGAGGAAGAGTATTCTATCATCAAGAGCTATAACTCAATGTTTCATCCCATTTAATGTAAAGGAACATTCAATAAAAACGTGTTTAGTTATTAAAAGAGGATTAATGTCAGAAATTATAAATGCTGAGTAACAATAATAGAATAGAAACAAATTGGAATACGTTCTAAAATACAACAAGTTACAGGGAAATAATTCCATTTGCATAAGAGATATAATAAAAGACCTACTAAAGAGAGGATTAGCTCAAAATTTTAAACATTTCATCTTCATTATATGGAAATAGTCCATAGTAAGTTTGCTTCCATTACTTCACATGTTGCACTTGGAAGCCTTTGGTATTAGAAGAAGTGGAAGGTATTTAATATATTCCAAAAACTTTTAAAACTTCATATTAAATAAGTGACACATCTTGAAGGTACTCCTGAAACATCCATTTAATCATAATATTTCGTCTTTTCTTTGCGAAAAGACTTCTTCAGATGAAATAGAAAAACTATATTCCTCATCCACAGAATCCACATTACATTACATCCCATTTAAATTATAAATATTTATAAGACTTTTTGAATAATAAGTAGTAACAATAGAGACTGTATAAGTATAATTAATAGTATTACATTTAAATAATAAATAAATATTGCATTCAAATTCCATTTACATAATAGATATTGACAAAACTTTGAATAACGAAAAACAAAGATTTTTTTGTAAGTACAATAATGAATAGTAATCAGACTTTTAGAGCAGTAGTAGATTCTCTCTGAACTTAATAGCATATTAATGATGTGTAGTCGAAATGACAGAGACTAACGCCGTGGTTTAGTCTAAAGCATACACACAGTTTATTTACAATTACGTACAGATTTATATACAAATGGATCGCATTTCAAGAATCTCTCTTAGAGCTCTCTGTCTGGTCCGCTACTCGGAGAGCATTAGCTGGGACGCTCCCTCTTCGGTCCGTTAGTTGGGGAGAGGACAAGACACGTTGCTGATTGGTGCCCCCCCCCCCCGATTCGGCCAATTACAGGACATTAATTGGCCACTAGAGAGGACTTCTCAACTTTGTATCATGGCCCCCTCTCCATGGGTCTGCATCCTTGCTGACTCAGGTATTTCAGGATCAGCTGTCCAGGTAACTTCGGCGGCGGGATGTTGTTCGGTGTGAGCGGCGTAAGGGCGGGGGTGCGTCTCGTGCCATTGGCTCAGGCGGGGGTGTGTGTCTGGGCTGCGGTGGAGCAAAGATGGCCTCATCGTCTTGTTCCAGCGTTGTCCATTGATTGGAAATCGCCGGCGGCCGTCTAGGTTGTTCGGATGCCGGGATCTCATCCTCCGAGGTGGGCAAATTGGATTCATCGTCCGCTGGCAGATATGGCTTCATACGTGTTACAAGGGCTACCTCCGTCTGCTGCAGGCGAGTGGAAGGTTGCAGGCGGCAGATCTCATATGTGACAGGAGAGAGGTTGATCTACAAGTCTCCTGATTTTATTTCTGTCTGCACTCTTTAAATCTGTTTATTAATACAAGTATTATTTGAACAATGACGATGGAATCCAGGAAAAATGTGTTTCAAGGAAGTGCAGCATCAGGAGAACTTCCTTCGTTAGAAACCAATTATTGAACATTTAAATTTTTTTTACATCATTCACTATTAGAATGCTTTTTATAGAGGAAAAACAAATAGGCTTTAATAAATAAAAACTTCTACATTTGATAAAATAGTTTTTATTAGAAGAAATAGCTAAGTTAGTTAAAAGAAAAAAAGGAAAAGGAAAAAAAGGAAAAGGAAATAAAAAGTAATTTCATAAAAATTTGAAAAAGGATTTTGAAAAAACATTAAAATTTAAAAAAAAAAAAAAAAAAAACAGCGGAGGAGCTGATGAACAATACAAACGAAAAAATAAGCATAACTAATAATAAAAAAATTAGGTTAAAATAATTTATCTATTGAAATATTCATAAACTAGAACTTTCTTCTAAAATTTCAAATATTGTTTTCAACCTTTAAAAACTCAATAATATCAATTCAAATAAAGAATATTTTTATCAAACTAAAGTATTTGGTATTTTTTTTTTCTCTAAAAAATTCCACACAGGCTAGATAACAATGTCTGAAATACTCCACAGTCAAAGGGTTAACTGATAACTTCTGTAAATTAATCAAAACATTAACATTTGTTTTCTTGCTTTTCATTTTCTTTCTTTATTTTTATAGTAATCTTATTTTTGTTATACAATTAGAAAAGGAAATTTCCTATTTTTTTATTTAAACAATTTCATTGTATTTCCAGATGTTCTGCAATAAAATATTTAATAATAACTGGAAATTCAGAAAAGAAATCAAAAACACAGCTATCAGTTTTATTAACTTTTGTTCATAAAATATTAATGTCTAAAATTACTGAGAACTTCATATTTTCTATATTTAACGGACATTACAAACATACATTAAAAAGGTTTAATACAATCATTCATTTTCTACTGGAAAAGAAACTGACTTTACAAACTTCAATAATAATAAGAATTTCTAACCATTTATACGATAATAATGTGTCATATTAAATCTGATGAAGTTCTCTTTATGTTTTTTATTATGAGGCGAACTATCAAACTTTTGAGATACTCATCAATGGAAACACAAGAAATCTTTTTGATTATTTTTTTCAAAAGAATCTCCAACACAATCTATACACTTGTGTATTCTCATAAACCATTTCTCTAAACACATTTTTTGTCAAGCACTGGGCATCAACAGCTTCTTCCAAGACTGGTTTGAACTGTTGGGAACAGAAAATTGTCACATGGAGCCAGGTCAGGTCTATAGGGTGAATGGCTGCAAGTTGAATTGAATTTATTCTCTTATAATTACAAATATATTTAATATATTTACAATAATATCAATATTTTCTCTTCTCTCTTTTCCTTATTATATAAATCTACCCAAAAATAATACTGTAAAATACTAAACATAAGAAAAGATATACTAAATATTCTAATTAATTAAACCCGTGCGGGCTACTGCCTTGATAGAGGGGGGTGAGGACGCCCCCCTTTTTTTTTTTTTAAACATAATTACTATTTATACTTCTGTATTTTTTAAAATATCAGACCACTTCTCCATTACTTTATTAATAAACATACATAAATTTACATTGCATTTCCCTTCATATAACAACTTTACCATTTTTTCTTTTTCTGTAAGTTCCTTTTTGACTTTTACCCATTTATCTCTTTCTATTTTAAAACTTTCACAATATAGAATAATATGTTCCAAAGTTAAATCTCCTATATTACAAAATTTACAAATATTTTCTCCTTTTTTATTATACATATTTATATTATTAAAATTTCCACATCTTAATTTCAAATATAACTTTTTTGCCCACCATTTATCTGTTCCAATTAAGTAATATTTCATAATGTTATTCGGATAAATATCTTTATACCAAATACTATAATTGGAAGCTACAATTTTATGCCTCAGTTCTTCCCATCGTTATCTTCCACTCTTTGTTTTATTTCTTTAAAAACATTTCTATTTCCAAACCTAAAATTTTCCTCCATCCATTCATCTGATAGACCGATACTATTTAAAAATTTTATCTCTCCAATTTTTTCTTAACCCATTTACTCTACCATTTTCCATTTGAATCCAACATTGTTTTGGAAACCTATAATCTTCCATCTCAAAAATCTTCCTAATATAATTTATGGCTGTTTTCAATTGAAGGGTAAACACTTCTTCAAAACCAATTTCCGTTCTCAGAATATAATTTGGGGTATTCCAATTTAATCCTAAAAGAATTTTGATATATTTTCTTTGTATTTTTTCTAATTCCCTTCTTTTTGCCCACCCCCAAATTTCTGCACTGTATATCATGGAGCTTTTAGCTAATTTATCAAAAAGCCACAGATGCATCTTAGGCGAGCCTATTACCGTCGGTTTGATTATTTTACTTGTTTCCACTGCCGCTATTGTACCCTTATTACTTAAATTTTTTATCTGACTTATTGGCCTATTGCGTCCATTCATCCAATACCCTAAATAATTGTACTCATTTACTATTTCAATTACCTTTCCCTCCCAAAACCATTCTTCACTTTTTGCTCTTTTTCCCCCATTTTTAAAGATAACCATTTTTGTTTTTTGCAAATTAATTTCTAATTTTAATCCCTTTAAGAATTTTGCCGTAATATTTATCTTTTCCTGCATGTCTATAGAATTATTTCATATTATTACAATATAATCGGCATAAGCAAGATATCTTATATTACTCTGCCCCATCTTAACAGCTCCTGTACTCGCCTCCTTCAGCTTTTTTTCTAAACCTTCTATATATATAGTAAAAAGTAAAGGGCTGAGTGGGCACCCCTGTCTCAGTCCTTTATTTGACCAAAAACTATTTGACAATTCATTTTCTATCTTTACTTGATATTTTGTCTCCTTATACATTTCTTTTATACCGTTTAATAAATTTCCCTCTAATCCCATTTTTTCCAAATTTTTAAACAGAATCTTTCTGTCCACTTTGTCAAATGCCGAGGAGAGATCCAAAAACAAGGCATAAATTTTCCTTCTTTTTAAAGCTAATTGTTTCTCGATAATTGCATTTAAAGTAAAAATTTGATCTATAGTGATTTTCTGCTGATTTTCTGATAATATATTATTTTGTTCTGCCCATTCTTTTAATCTATTTTGTATCATATAAGCATAAACTTTAAAGAAATTATTCAACAATGTAATTCCTCTATAATTCTTCAATTTATCTCTCTCCCCCTTTTTAAAAATTGGTACTATAACGGCTTCCTTCCACTCCTCCGGGATAGTTTGACTTTGGAATGGCTGCAAGTTTCAACTCTTTAGATTTCATGAACCCGATGGTTATGTTGGTCGAGTGGGCGGACGCATTGTTGTGGTGGAGAGGATCCCTCGCATTCCTGTTCTTGGCTGCCAGTCTTGAAGCTTCCCAAAATGTTTTGGTAGGTAAATTGTAATATCACAGTGCAGTAACAGTTCTTTCTTCCTCAAGTAGAATGGTTGTGATAAGGTCACTTTTGGAGAAGAAAGTAGCTACCATTTTCTTGCCAATACCATTTTGGGGCCGCTTCACTTTTATCAAGAGTTTCATTGCGAAATATCCATACGGTCAACTGACATTTATTTTCAGGGTCAAATACGTAAATCCAGCTTTCGTCATCAGTAACAATGTCAGAAACCCGTTTAGACTTGCCTTCTTTGAATCCGACGAACATTTCTTTGTACTCTTCAACATGGATGCGCTTTTGCTCATCCATCAACCTGTGAGGCACCCATCGGATGAAACCTTCCTGATGCTTCCATAATGAAGATAATCCTGTAGGATTTTTGACAATGCTGACAATCTAATATGTAATGTTGCTTCCATTTCCTAAAATGTCATTCGATTATTTTCACTGACCATTGTTCCCTCAGCGGCAATGTTTTGATCAGTCACTGTGATTGCTGAGCGCTGACTTCTCTCCTCGAATGTGAGTTGTTAAATGGCCTGAACATGCAAAGCATTTCTCACAAAACTCACAATTAAACTGCTTTTCACCTGTATGGGTTCTAAGATGAATACATAAGTAACTTGAATCAACAAAATATTTTCCATGAAAATCACATTTAAATGGCTTTTAACCCGTATGCATTCTAATATGAAATGTTAAATGACCTGAATGTGCAAAGCATGTCTCACACAACTCACATTTAGATGGCTTTTCACCTGTATAGGTTCTAACGTGATTCTTTAAATCATGTGATCGTGAAAAACTGTTCTCACAAAATTGACTTTTAAAAGGCTTTTCATCTGTACGAGTTCTAAAGTCGGTTTTTAAATGCATAGCTTTTCTCATAAAATTCATATTTAAATAGCTTTGCGCCATAATGGGATCTAATGTGAATAGTTAAGTGATTAAATTGTACAAAACGTTTTTCACAAAAGTCACATTAGAATGGCTGTATGCCGTCTCATGTGAATTGTTAAATGACCTGAACGTGCAAAGCATTTCTCACAAAACTCACATTTAAAGGGTTTTTCATCTGTATGCAGTCTAATATGAGTTTTTAAATGATATGAATCAGGAAAGCATTTCTCACAAAATTCACATTTAAAAGGCATTTCATCTGTATGTAGTCTAATGTGGATTTTTAAAATTTTTTTAAGGGCAAAGCTTTTTTCACAATATTCACATTTAAAACGCTTTTCACCTGTGTGGGAATTGACGTCATCAGTCACTTCGGTGGATTTTGAAGAACGTTTTTTAGAAATATTAGAATTAAAAATGATCTCACTTTCGAGGGATTTCATCGATCTATCAATATTCATGATTTTATATTTTTTTTTCTCAACAGGACTTTAAATGATTTCACGTAACCACTAAATTTTGTTTCTTAAACAGAAATCTTGACTATTTCAAAGTTTTTCCCAAAATTTAATCTAACTTGACTATTTAACTATTAACTAATAAAAATAATATTAAATACTTAATCAGCTAACTAAGTAATTTTCTGAAACCTATTGAAGTACATTTTGCTACTAACTAGTTTTTGGCAATTATCATTTGAACTTTTAGATATTAAGTTAAATAAAATAGGCCTATTAGGATAGACTTTCACTTACGGTGTTTTTAGTAAAGTTAGAAAATATTCTCTCATTCATAAGAATTTCAATTAAATTCCTCGATTTTCGAATTTCTAAATGATTTCCTTATTTCAGTGTTGTAATGAACATATTAGAATTGCACGTAAGTCAATAAAACAAAGATAAACAAACTTTGACACTGAATAAGTTCAATTGGCAGCCATTGTCTAAGTCATAAGAAAATTACAAAACCTGGAGGATAAGCCTATTTCATTATCAACCAAGCGAATGAAGATGTTTTCTTATAATTGCGATTAACAGATCCTTACCAGAAACTACTCTTATTAATAAAACAGGATTTATGAAAAACTAATGATTGGAGCTGATATTTCCAAAAGCTTTCGCCAAAATGAAAAGATAGAACAGTTCGATTCAGTTTCGGCAACTCGAAAACCTGAAATCCTTGGATGCGCAACATTGTGTTGACAGAGGGAGCCACCCGTCACCGCAGTAGTCGGCAAATTCTGTTCATAGAAACTTATATTAAAAACACTAACTTCTTAGTCCAATATTACCATTATTTCTTAATTATCATAAATAAATAAATTATATGCTTTTCTTCTATAAATATGCTATCCATTTTAACATTTGTTTTCTTTTCAAAATGCAATAGTTTATGAAAATAAATAATTTATTCTTAGGTGTGATAACACCGATCAGATATACGTATCTGTATTATATTTCTTTTATTATTATAAATCTAAAATTTTATTCGTCTATAGTTTTAATTTAATATTTTAAAGCTTTAATGTTAATAAATAATGACAAAAATATTCAAAGAGCTAAAAATACAAGAACATTTCAATGAATAAACATTGGAGGCATTATAATGAACTCTATATAAATCAAAATAAAACAAAATTTATATTAATTCATCCAATAAAACAAAATCCAGAATTTCTTCCTAATATTATTCTTCAGAATCATTTTTCTTTACATAATACATTTAAAAGAAAGTATAAAAAAAATATAAAATAATGATTTACATTTTTGCTTCTTACTTAAATTATGTAAATTCTGTCTGGTCTAATACAAATAATGGAAAACTTAAAAGTATAAATATTTTATTATTTATTCATGTTTTCATTTTTAATAATTTTTTTCTCCATGTTAAATTTATATATTTTTTTATAAATATTTTACAAAAGAGTGTAGTATTAGGAATATAAATTGAGTATTAGCAATATATTCTAAAAATAAAAATCTTCTAAAAATACTTCAAATAATTAAAAACAACGGAATTCTTAATGCCAAAAATACTTACTTCGGAGTATAAACTATAATATTTAATAATAATGAATTACTATCAAGTAGCTTACATGAACAATACAAATTCGAATAACAATTATAATCTTAGAGATATAAATAAAAATGGAAATAAATAAAACGCACTTACTTACAAACAGTTGAATATAAAGATGACATGGAAATAATCCGACAGTTTCGGAATACTATGCGTATTCCTTCATCAGGGACAGCACAAACATATAGGACAGAGGACGACATTTAGGACGAACGTTATTTCCATGTCATCTTTATATTCAACTGTTTGTAAGTAAGTGCGTTTTATTTATTTCCATTTTTATTTTGTTTCATTCCACGCACGTTAAGCCGTCTTAGAGATATAAATAACTTTAAATTGAAATAATCAAATTTTTAACAATTTTGGACAAATGAACAATGCCATCCATATAAATTTCTACTGGATGTGATAAATAAAAGGAATCTAAAAAAATTAATAAATTTTCTAAACGATCAAATTAAAAAAATAATCATTATAAAAATGGCTAATAATAAATATAAATCCTCTGGCTGACTAGAATTATAATTCTAGATTTTAATTTTGATTAAAGATTAAGATTTTTTTGACTTTGTTATATTTATATGTATACGACTTATTTTGTATGTACAGGGTGGACATAAAACAACGTGAGGGGTTCAGAGCCCTCTAGCCAGGAATGTAATGGACGAATCGTAATAACATTCGGTGGACAAACAGAGTGTAACATTTGGGTTTCGATTTCTGAAAAAAAATACCAAAAGTCGCCAACAGGAAAAATGTCGTGCTGTCATCGCATTAATTTGTATAACCATGTTACGTGTAGAGTGAACATGATAAAAAGAAAGGCTTGGAGAATTCTCATCACTCGGCGTCAAACTGCCTTTCGATGGCTCTTATATTATGTTTCCGTGCTTTGTTAGTGAAGCTATATGTCAGTGCTGTCATACGAGAATGTCAGTGCTGTCCTTCGGGAATTTCGGCAGTTGAATATGCTACGAAGAGGACCGATGATCATAACAAATCTACAAAAAATGATTCAACACTTTGAAACTACTGGGACTCTAGCAGTGCAACCAGGCTGGGGAAGCAAAGCTATCAGTCACCAACACATTGAAGAAGTTGCAAATGCTGTTGTGGAACAGATGACGACGAATATGCAGAGCTACCAGCAGTGCACGGACAATATAGCAGCAGCAAATATCGGATTTGCTAAAAAACTTTGTGGTTCCACAACTGCAGAAAAAGAGGATGTCTCGATTCGATCATCTTCATGTAGGATGGTACACCACCCCACATCGAATGTCAGATACAGCATGTGTTGCGACAACATTTCTCTGACAACAGAATCATTAGTTGTCCATTTCCCACAGTATGGCCACCGAGGTTACCTGATCTCAATCCTTGTGACTTTTGGCTGTGGGGATTTCTTAAACGCATTGTGTATCAACGACATGTCCTCGATATCCTGACATTGAAAGATTGAATTACATTACCGGTGTGACAAATCCATTCTGATATGTCGCCATGGAACATGTCGTGCACTCCAAACAGCTCATAGAACATGTCGTGCACTGCAATCAGCTTATAGAACATGTCGTGCACTGCAATCAGCTTATAGAACATGTCGTGCACTGCAATCAGCTCATGGAACATCACAATGGTGGTCATGTGAAACCTTATTTGTAATTACTAATGAACATTTACTATATTGTCTCCAAACTTGATGTGTGCTGTCTCATTGGCAATTACTCATACGAAATACAATCTTTGCAGCACCACATTTTCCCCTGTTGGTGACTTTTGGTACTAAATTTTTAGTATGTTGCACTTTAAATTGCATATTCCACTCTGTACATCCACCGAATGTTGTTACGATTCGTCCAATACATTCATTACTAGACGGCTCTGAACACCTCACTTTATTTTATGCCCACCCGGTATTTAAATTTTGTCTTTTATTTTTAATTACTAGCATCTGTTGATGGGATTTTATTTTGTAATCCTAACAGGACTATATTTTGTAAAAAAAAAAAAAAATGATACTACCAATAAAAAAAATATTATGAATATCGAAATATTCCTATACTTGGGTTTCCCCAGCTAAGACAACAATGGCAGCTCAAGGACGAAATCAAGTTGCCAAGTATAAAAAAAGTGTTCACAAAGGGGTAAGGGATGTGTGATTGTCTCCATGAATTTCCTAACAATGTGTGTCGTGTTGAGAACTACAGCCTTCTGGAGTTCAAAGTAAGTGTTTTTGTGAAGTCCTCGTGTGCTGAGGCCGTTGTGAACTGTGTGAGGCACCAGACCAGTGGTGGATAGAATGATGTGTACAACACATACTCAGTTCTGTCTCCATTGCTTCTGAAGTTTTTGTGCTCAGTCAGTTTATTTACTGATCTTGTCTGCATGTTCTTTCTGATAAGACACTGCAATGTCAATGATATAGGCCTGTTTGTTGGCCTTACAACAAGTATGATGTCAGGTCTATTCTGGTATACGGTTTTGTCTTTGTGGATGGGGTGATCCCAGTACAGCTTATGTGTGGGTGACTTACACACTTTGTGGGATGTACTTGTACTACAGGACCTTGTTCTTAGTGAGTGTTTGCGTGCTAGCTGTTGATGGACGATCGATTCTACATGATTGTGTCAGCGGAGGTGATCTGTTTAAGAGAGAAGACTATGTTGTCAATCGTCTCATTTGTAGTGTGGCATTTCCTGCATGTTTGTTTCTTGTAGTTCCTTATGGTTAAGAATTGGTTCTGTATTGTGATCATCAACCCTTTGGTCTCCATGAACAGCTCACCATTTGTCAGCCATTTGTTTGATGCTTTCATGTCGTCATGAGGCTGGCTGAGTTCGTGACGATGTCTGCCGTGAGTTCCTTACGAGCCCATGATTCATGCAGCTGCTGAGTATGGGTGTTGGAGTAGGCGAGTGTTGGGCTGGAGCGGTCATCAGTCCTCCTCCTTGCTGGGGATGGATATCCTTTCCGTTGCAGACTCGGGGCAGTGCATGTTGTGTTTCGTGAATGAAGTGCATGTTGTGCGTTGTATTGTTTCGAGTTCCGTGTTTGTCCAGGGTATTATGCCAAAGGAGTATGTTACTGTGGAAATGGCTAAAGTGTTGATGGCTTTAATTTTATTTTTGACATTGAGTTGTGTTTCTAGGAAGTTGTGAATGCAAGAACTGAGTTCTTGAGTGTAGTTTTGATATTTGCATAGTCCCATGTATTCTCAAGACAGTGCAGTGGAAGGTACGTGGTGTTGTTTCATTCCAAGTGCCCAAATGGTTCTCTGCCCCATGCAGTATAGCGTTGTGTGTATGTCATCTAGCTTTTCGATATTGTCAGTGTTGTGGAATAATGTTCGTGTTGAGATGGTATCTGATTAAGGAGAGTTGTTTTGATGTGTGCTCTTTGGGCAGCCTGAGTGTGGGGTCTGTGCTTGTGCATTGTATTAGTGCAGTGTAGAAATGATCATGTGCTGCTTGTAATATGTCAGTAGTTGTACTATTTGGGCATATGTACTATGGGGTAGAGATTGCTTCTGTGTTTTCCATACAGGTAGTGTCTACCAGTGGGGTCTGTTGTGGTGTTCTGTGGATAGATTCAGTAACTCCTCCCTAATTTGTGCAAGTATGGATGAGGGAACAAGACTATTAACTTCTATGTAACATCGCTGATCTGCTACCAGCTGTTCGCTAAGCCATAACGATGGATAATGTGTGGTGAATACATAGTGTAGTGGCTGTCTGTATCCTTTGAGATAAGTTCCTAACTGTGTAACGGTTTCGTAGCTGTGCAAGTGATCCTCATTCACAAGCGATGACCATCGGATATGCTGGAGCAGTTTCCCAGTCTTGGAGATCACCTGCTTCGACACAGACAAAACACTTCCT
Source organism: Thereuonema tuberculata (assembly GCA_023159025.1). Taxonomy (NCBI): domain Eukaryota; kingdom Metazoa; phylum Arthropoda; class Chilopoda; order Scutigeromorpha; family Scutigeridae; genus Thereuonema; species Thereuonema tuberculata. Next base: position 36,969 of record JAFIDM010111861.1, on the reverse strand, counting down.
ACTGTTTGGGCTTGATGGTGTTGCCCGGGCATTGTGGTAGCCGAAGTACAGAATGAGGTGCAACTTTGTCCATCACCACCTGAGGAAGACAGTAGTATATTTTGTTAACGGAGATCTCTGTCTAATCCTTGAAAGCGGGTGACTATCCTGCGCCAGACCCAATGTTCCTTATGTTCAACACAGAAGGAAGACCTCACATAGAGGGTAGGATCCTTTACTCTACCCTACAGCTAGGGTAGTTTCTGCAACCATGCAAAGAGGTTTATTATTATTATTCTAGATAATTTTTAATGTTCTAATTACAAAAGAATTTAATTTTAACAAAAGACCAGACGAAATTACAAACAAAGCTCGTAATAAGCAAATAAACTTAGAAAGTGTTATTTCTTACTATCTTTAATAAGTTATTTTGAAAGTCTGTGTAGAATGTTTTAAAGATAGATTATTATTAGTTATATATGGTAGTCCTATTATATTTTATATACAGCAGTCATATATTATTATTTATATACTAAAAAAAATAGTCCTTTTTTCCGATATAACAATTACTTCCCAATCATGATATTACACTCTTTGAAAAAAATCGACTCACCGAGAAGGAATAATCCAATTCAGACAACATTTTAATGAACATGTACAGAAAACGAAATGATTATAATTGGATGAGTTATTGGACAGAAAGAGATCAATTCAAAAGGCACAATTCTCTGTTATTATTATTTTCAATTTCTTTGGTAAATTTTATGCAATCAACACAATTGTTAATAATTTTCTACAAACTTTCAATTTCATCAACTTTCATGACATCTACATATCTTCTATATATTACTATTTTTTTTTTTTTCACTTTATACATAAATTTACTCTCTAAATACTTCATAACCACATACGCAATCACCGCCGATACCTGTGTTCCCATGGTAAAACCCTTAGCTTGTTTATAAATGTTATCTTCATATTTAAAAAAATAATTTATCTCTGAAAATTTCAACCAGTTTAACAAGTGATTTTTTTTTTTACATCAAGTCATTTACCAAAATACTTTCATTTAAAACACTATTAAGAGCGTTACATATTACATCATGAGTAATTGAACCACATAGATTCATGATATCGTATGATACCATTTTGTATTGTTTATAAAGAAATTTAATATTAACTATAAGCACATTTTTGAATCCTTTAGAATTTTTTTACATTGTAACATTCATGACCCGTTTTCCCTTTTCTTATTACTTCAGCAATAAATTATCTTAATTTTTCCAGGTGCCTCACTGCTATCTATCACTGGTCTGTCTTGTGGAACACCATTCTTCAAATCCTTATGTAATTTAGGTTTCATATTAACGATGCGGAATTGTGATGTTTTGGAATTAATTTTGATGCTAAACCTTCTTCAATAACGACATCATCAACTAATTCCATGATACTGCTTTTAATTTTAGCTTCATATCTATCTCTATTGAGATTCTTAAAATGATTTAAATCATCAGTATTATCAATATGTTTATTAACCATTGTTAAATATTGATGAACATTCATGAGCACCGTCTTTTTTACATTTATCAGCCTGTAATATAATTATCTCTTTGCTATCCCTCAGTTGTTTTATTGCCATTTCTTGTCTAGGCATAATATTGCTATGATATTACGATAGTTATTATTGATAATTTTTCCAATAATCGTCTAATGCATATGCAGCCATCATTGTAATCCAAGTTGAAATGGACCTCATCTGAAAACAAGACATGTTGCCCATCTGCACGCCAGTGGGTGAGTTCATGAGCTCATTGTAGCCTGAGGCATCAATGACTCAGTCCTAAGGGAATCCTCCGCAAAGGAATGCATGCAGGCAGTCCTCTGAACCAGATAATGTCAGATCTGTTGCAGCTATCACTCGAGAAGAAGCTCAACGGTCTGTCATGGCATGCTGATGAAGTGTCTATCATCCCGTGGTGTCGTCATTTTGTGATTCACTTCCGGATTTTCGACTCGTGTTCTTGTCAGTCCACTGCTTCCATATTTGCATCACTGTCGCGGCCTTATGCCCTGTATGAGAGCAATTTTGTGGTATAAAAATCCTGCTTCATGCAAGTCAATCATTCGGTCCCGTTCAAACTCCGTATCTTGCTTAAAAGGCGCCTTCGATGTCAACGAAGCACACTGACTTCAGTAGGCAAGTGTGCATCTTACTAACGATGAAAAACGATTTGTCTGGATCCACAACAGTCCTCCGCTTATATGCTGTTACAAGAGGGCACTGCTGAGTCTAGGCATGAGCAATCATTCCCAAATTTAATCTTTCGCATAGCACTCCTGCTTTATATTTCCTGTAAGTTTCACGTCATTTGTATGTTTCCTTCATGGTGTTGACATTTCCTCATATTGCATAAGAACCCAGAAAAAGTGAGGTGATTTTAGAACATAGTTAGTGTGGTCGATCTCTGTGACCAAAATACTTTTTGTTGAGTTCAAATATTTGCTAAACTTCAGTAACTGTAAATTACATTTAAAACCAATCTGTTTATATCTGCAAAATACATATTTTGTAATAGCTGTAATTTGTTCCTACATTTCACATACAAATAAAGATCATTTTCTTTAAAAACTACAATAAATAATTTAATAAATCAGTAAAGTAATAAGTGCATGTAATTTATGTCAATACAAATGAGTAGCTATGTGGCAAAATAGAGAATATTAAGTAAACATTTAAATTAATGAACAAAATTTAGCAGAATAAATACAAACAATGCACAATCAGATTAGAGTGGTCGGTGTCAGAGACTGCATTGTTGCGTATTTCCTAAACACTGGATGCTATGAAACTGAATCACCTATTGACAAATAGTTGAAACTATTTCAGAAAGCTACCATAAAGAACAGGTCCTATCATCTATTGTTTAAAGATATAATTAAAACAGTTCTACGTGATGTCAGTGAGATGACAACACACTACAGTCCCTACGCTGAATAAAGATCCTCCCAGAATGCAACATAGCTTACAGATTGAGCTTTCCTGGTTGACCGCTAACATTGAAAGAGAAGAGAAGCGACCTCTTCTCTTTCAATGTTAGCGGTCGGCCAGGAAAGCTCAATCTGTAAGCTACGTTGCATTCTGGGAGGATCTTTATTCAGCGTAGGAACTGTAACGCAGGGTTAAGACTATTGGTCCTTTTTGTTTTTTGTCTCTTTTATTTCCTCTGAATTAAATAGCTACAAATCTATAAATTATAATAAACAACTAGTATTTTAAGCCTCAAAGAAATTCTCATTTTTTTTCAAAACAATTCTATAGAAATAAAAATTTCAAAACAGAAATCTTGTGGTTACAAAATTATTATATACATGCTTAAAATATAATAAAGAATAAAATTACTCAAACAGGCCCATGATTTATCAAGCAAATTAATCTTTAATCATCCACTGAGGTCATATGCATTTTACACAAAGTCGTAACTTCTCATATATGGATACATTCCTCAATAAATGAATTCAGCATTAACAGGAATTAAATCAATAACGCACTATTACGCAAAAGTTCCTTTATATTGATTTCACAGTTATAGTCTATCTAGAATTCTGGTAAACAACATCCTTTAACTTGTTGATATTCAATATTTACACTTCACAAGTAAAGTCCTAAAAGTTCTATTTGTGCTGATTTATTATTCACAAATATCTGTATTGCACCTGTTAATAAACTTCTATTGCTCTTTCAATGTATCCATAAGTTCACTGCTGTGACACATGCTATCTTTAATTATTGAATTCAGATCACACACTTTCACTATAAAAGTTCTGCAAAAACTATTTCAATAACTTGATACTTCTATTTAACTATTGAAATTTATGATGTCTTCAAAAGTCAAAGTCTATGCTAAACACCTCTTATAAGTTAGCACTCCTTGATGTTTAATCACTATATAACCTATAGTTGTTCCGTGATGGGAAATCCTTTACAAGTGAATTTCTACTTACAATATTTGATGACGCTATGCAGTATTGTCCATCTAATGTAGTTGAATCTTATTCACTAATCCCAGTTTGGTATTCAAACAACTCTCGTCTAGATAAGCCTAACTTCCCTGCGACGTTCGGTTTATCCTTCCAAGCATGTTTTTATGCCTAAACGCATCAACAGGATTTCAAAAGCCATGAAGCTATGGGAATATTCCCATGGTTGTTTTACAGCATTGTAGTTTTAACTCCTAATTGAACAATTCTCTTAATTTACAAAATAAAGCCTCATGCAATGTAGTAATATATCATAATAGTAAATTGTATGATTATTTTATAGGATGTCTTTTTAAAAAACTCCATCTTCGGATAAATTTCATTTTATTAATGGTGGTATTTCGCGGAAATATCTTTCCGCTTTTTCAAACCTTATTTGAACAACAAAGAGTAACTTCCATTACATTTACTAGTATAAATAAGACAGACATATTATTTTACAATAATGAAAGACTTTTAACAAAATCAATTCTTAATGATTATTATCAATGTATCAAAAATAGTTTAACACAACCAATAGTTACTAACAATGCATTATAATTATTATCAATGTATCATTATTAGTTCACTGAAATTTCTCTATGGTTTTTACTATATACTGGAAATAGGATAGGGTGTTTGGGTTTACCATGTACCCTTTGTCTTTATTTATGCATTGGAATGTCTTTATGATACATGCTTCAATCACATACCTACTATGTTTATCTTGAATTTTGAAAAGAATTGTCACTTTTGGGTCTGGTTTGTGATTTTCTGAGATGCAATGTTCGGCCCAGTTCAATACTTTAGGTCTTTTACAGCTTTTCACTTGTATGCAGTCTAATGTGAGTAGTTATTTGAAAATATACAACTTTTCTCATAGAAATAATAGTTGAATGACTTTTCACCTAAATGGGATCAATTCTGAATCTCCATCATTCTATAAACCTTTTCTCCCAAATTCATGTTTAAAAGGCTTTTCACCTGTATGAGTTCTAATGTGAGTAGTTAAATTATCTGAACGCGTAAAGCTCTTCCCACAAAATTCACACTGAAATGGGTTTTCATTTGTATGCAGTCTTGTGTGAGCAGCTAAGCTACGTGAATGTGCAAAGCTTTTCGTACAAAATTCACATTTATAGGGCTTTTCACCTGTATGGGTTCTAATGTGAATAGCTAAATTACCGAAACGTGGAAAGCTCTTCCCACAAAATTCACATTGAAATGGTTTTTCACCTGTATGGGTTCTTCTGTGATTAGTTAACTGATTTGAACGTGGAAACCTTTTCTCACAAAACTCACATTTAAATAGATTTTCACCTGTATGGGTTCTAATGTGAATCTTGAAGTCGTTTGAATAAGCAAAGCTCTTCCCACAAAATTCACATTTAAAGGGCTTTTCACCTGTATGGGTTCTAATGTGATTAGTTAACAGATTTGAATATCCAAAGCTTTTCTCACAAAATTCACATTTAAATGGCTTTTCACCTGTATGGGTTCTAATATGAATAGTTAAATCATCTGAACGCGTAAATCTTTTCTCACAAAATTCACATCGAAATGGCTTTTCTCCTGTATGGGTTCTCATGTGCTTAGTTAAGTAATTTGAACATGCAAAGCTTTTTTCACAAAATTCACATTGAATTGGCTTTTCACCTGTATGGGTCGTCGTGTGTCTAGTTAACTGACTTGAATTTGCAAAGCTTTTTTCACAAAATTCACATTGAAATGGCTTTTCACCTGTATGGGTTCTAATGTGGCGTGTTAAATGATGAGACTGTGTAAAGCTTTTCTCACAAAATTCACATTGAAACGGTTTTTCACCTGTATGGGTTCTCATGTGATTAGTTAAATGAGTTGAATGTCCAAAGCTTTTCTCACAAAATTCACATTTAAAAGTCTTTTCGCCTGTATGGGAATTAATGTGATCAGTGAGCTCGACAGATTTTGAAGGAGGTTTTTCATAAATCTGAGATTTAAAAACGTTTTCATCTTTATGCAATTTCATCGATCTGCCAATATTCATCATTTTAAGTTTTTCTCAAAAGGACTCTTAACTGTAAGTGATTTAATGATCCAGTGAATTTTGTTGCTTAAAGAAAGTTCTGATTATTTAAAGATGCATGGCTTCAGAATTCTTAATTTTGTTTTAAACTTTTCTATCCTGGAAACTCACATTCGCCGCAGCCTTATCTTGATCCTGATTTTCAAATATATTGCTAAAAAATTAGTAGGATAGACTTTCAATTATGTTTTGTTTATTATAGTTCTTGGATGATATTTTATTCAAACAATGTCTTATTTAAATTGCTCTATTTTCGAATCTTTGAATGATTTTCTATTTTAATATTGTAACGAACATCCTAGAATTGTATGTGAAGTAATAGAACAAGAGAAAGAACGTTTAAACCGAAGAAATGCAATTGGCAGCCATTATCAAAGGATAAGAAAATTACAATACTTAAAAGGGTAAACCTATTTCATTCTCTAACTATACCAAACGAATGAAGATGTTTCATTATAATTGGGACAAACACATCCTTACCCAAAACTACTGTAGCGATAAAGCAGGATTTACGAAAAACATTGATTGGAGCTGATATTTTCAAGCGTTTCCCCCAGAATTTAAAGATGGAGTAGCGCGATTCAGTGACGCCAACTCGAAACCTCAAATCAAAGAGATACGAGTGTAGGGCGATATTTCACAACCAGTGATGGTTGTTTTACTGATATTTGAAAACCATAGTTAGTAACAGTTACAATGAATCTGTGACTGAAACTTTTAAATTCACAACTTAATGCTCTCTTTGTCTCTCAACCTCAGGTGAGCTGGATTACGAAGCTTCTACTACTCTACGTTTCAGCGAATACCTGTAGGTGGCGCAACGATCGTTGCGTACAGCGATCCTAGCGGCCAGTTGGATTTGGATTGGTGGAGTGGGATACACTTCCTGCCACTTGCAGCTCCAGCCAAAATGTTGGGGATTTTCATATTCATTCGGCTTATTCACTTTGCCAAGTTTCAGTGAAACTAAATTTACCATCTAGATTTTAATTTTATGAAAGAATTTTAACGAAAATTTTTTTACAAAATATGACACTTAAAAATGAATTTTTTATTTCTTTATTTGGCGATTTTTGTATAAATTGTTCAGGTAGTTCGTCGTCTTGGTAAAATCTTGTTTTTGTGAATTCTTCTTAAAATATTTGGATTTTTCGTCATATTTTAAAAAAGCATGCTGGATATTTTTTAAAAAAAAATTCTTAATTTTAGTTATAGTCATCAAAATAAAATACTAAAATTAAAATTATCTACAAATGACAATTAAGGAAGACACATGATAAAACGATTTTTCACCAACGAGAGAATGGGACGGCCGTTTCGTCCTCTTTAGGACTCGTGGTGCGAAATCCTTTTACTTTCCCTAATGCCTTCCTTTGTTGAATTTTTAGGCACATTAAATTCCTTATTACTTATATAATTTTAATGCTTTCACACCTTCTGAGCCTGTGATCGAACTTTGACTAGCTGACGAGTCTTAAAGACGACGAAACAGCCGTCCCTGTCTCTAGCCGATGTCAGCTCGGGGGTGCGAAATCCTTTAACTTTTCCTTGTGCCTTCCTTGGTGGTCATTTGTTGATAGGTACATTAAATTCCTTATTTAAAATGATCTACATTTAAAAAATATTTCACATGACGTTTCATCCCTGGCCTGGGACTTCCTCGGACGCTTAGATTCTTTTTCACTTCTAAATGTTTAGTTGCCTAATTTTTTATATATAATAAAAATATTAATGAACAGTCTAAAATCAGTTTGACCCTATTATAATTTTTTGAAGAAAATATCTCAAAGATTAAAATTAAAAACAATGTTTTCAAAATGTTACCAAAAAAAATTGGTAAATGTTTAATGTTTTAATGATAATAAAGAAAGTAATTTCGAATTTCTTAGAATAAAAGCTCTTAAATATAAGAAAATAAATTATAATTTACTGGAATTCAAGTCTTTTTTTTCTCCGGCGAGATTTTTAAATAGATTCCTCACAAGCCATCAGATATTTGTGATTTGAAAATACTCACCAAATAAGCTGTGTAAAAAATATCAATAAATAACGAACGGAAACACATTTGAAAAAACTCTTATAAAAACAGTATCATTTTAATGCGTCGGATTATAATAAAAGAATACGTTGCTGGTATTAGCCTTCATCAGTTCACAACGATTAAAAATTTCCTTTGGTTCACCAAATAACGAGTCACATGTTAGTAGGAAAGTCCATTGTTAACAGAGGGTGTCTCACAGATAAGTCTCGACGAACGAGATTTCGTGAGATTCACGGGAAGCCTGAGATCTTGACTTAGCCTCTTTCCGAGGTTTCAAGAAATGTAGCACTGTGACTGTCTATGAGTAGCAAAATGCCACACATGAATTTATTGTTTCAATATTTTCAGTGTTATGAAAAGTAGACTAAAAAAAGGAAAAACCTCGTGCATTTTCCTGTACAGTCGGACCTCTATTTAACGAACCTCTATTTTGCGAACTTTTCTTTGGAACCAAGAACATTTTGCTAATTTCTTCGTAAAATAGCCTCCAAATAGCGAAGTGCATTTTCTATTTAACGAACTTTTTCGTGGTATCTATTTTTTTTTTCCTCCTTGAAATGTTTTTATTATTAATATTCCCTTAGAGGAAATGAAAGAAATGGGGATACAGCTGAGGGAAAAAGAAGAAATTAACGATGATGTGATGATTGATGATTATCTTTCACTTCATTTTGAAGTTGAGACCTCGGAAACACTAACTGAATCGGATATTTTGGACAGTGTGAAAAATAAAAACAATACAATTATGAATTGCGATGAAGATGAAGATGATGAAAATGGAAATGATTATGATGCAGAAATCAAAAAACCTTCGTATGATGAAATGCTAAAATCATTTGAAACAATCCGACGCGGATTACAATTTGAAGAAAATATTGAAGGGGTTTTTGGTGCATTGCAAAGATGCGAGACATACTATAATCAAAAACACTTTTTCAAAAAAAAAAAAAAAACCAGACAAAATTAACAGACTTTATTAGTAAAATTTAAGTACGCATGTGGTAATGTATGCTTTATGTCATTAAAATTATTATTTTTTTTAATAATATTGAATAATAAAAGGTGAATCTCTATTTAACGAATTTTCCATATAACGAACTTTTTTGGGGGGAATTAGTGACTTCGTTAAATAGAGGTCCGACTGTATTTCATTTAATTTAAATTTGTCAATGAAAATAAAATATAAAGGAAAGGAAATATTCAAGCGTATTTCTTTTTATTTTATTTTGTGCTTTTTGTGATTAGTAAATGAAATAACTGTGAAATGTGCATTTGAGCCTATTTAAAATTCATTAATGAAATGTTGCATTTTAAATTTTGAATGAATTGTCTTATATAAAAGTATTTACATTCTCCTAGGTTTTTTTTTTTTTTTTGTTCACTTTATAAATTTTAAAAAGTAAAATTTTTTCTATCATCTTATTATTTTATTATTTTTTGTTTTGTTTTTGAATCAGTATGTTTGGCAGATCTTCCGTCTAATACTGTGGCCCTGAAAAGGGCGTTTAAAGTAAAATTGGGGCTTTTTAATTTTATTTTTTTTAGCTTGCGTTTCCACGTAAATAACTGAGTGAATTAGATGCTTTTCTAAATGGAAAGTGATGATTTCGAATTCCGTACTTGGCTTCATTTTGTAAAAATACTAGCAGCAAAGCGTGTCGGACGACAGGCATCAAAAATCTGAAAAATCATTTTATTATCAACTACAAAGTAAATATCTCCTTCTAAACTACATTTTTTGTAAAAACAGCATAAGATCCTTCTATCAGATGTCCTTGATCCATTCGGTCAAGAATTTTGATTTTGACGTCACAAGCACGACATGCTCGAGAAATAGCAACATATAACTGTCCATGACTAAAAACAGGCTCTGGTAAATAAATACCAACCATATCTAAAGTTTGTCCTTGTAAATAAATTTTTCTAAAAGTAAGAATGGAATAATTATTATTTTTGACCTATAACGCCGAAAGGCATTTAAAACTCATCTTTGTAATCTAAATACTGCGCTAACTTGTGAACAAAGCTTCTACGGCAAAAATGATTTTGAGGTTCGAAATCAGCATAAAAAACTGAGTAAGTATGCCAAATTTCATTAAAATCGGTGCAGTGGTATCAAAATTGTTTGGTTTTGAACATATGTTTTATTAGAATTTCAGTTGTCTAGGTCAGTTCCCAAAGATAAAATTTCATGGAAACAACACGGAATGACACAATGAACTAATATTTCATCCAATTTGAGTACCCTTGATTCAGTGGTACCACTGAGAACCCTTGGATCTATCTAATTGTCCTCCCAATAAATGATGGCCGCCATGTTTTTGTGAGATCTGCGCATGTATCATCGATTAGTCTGGTCAGGCATTTCCGTTTGATTTAATGAAATGACGCCGCCATTGTGCTAATCGCTTGTTACTTTGCAAAAGAGCATTATATTTATAAATAATATATATTTATTTATTTATATAAAAACGTATTGTTAGCAACTGGTATTGAAATAACGCTAAATAGTCGAGAGAAGTTTTAATTTGGCGTTATCAACATGTCTTTCTCAGTGAAAACAGACTACGTCATCTATTATGACAGGAAAACATAATTGATCAGCTATCGGAAGGACTGCGCAGTTCAAACTTCCGCCGGTCATCATTCATTGGGAGGACAATGATAGCTTAATTATATCGAGTTACAGACAGACGAATTTAGCCAATTATATATATTTGATGATTTGATTTGATATATTTAAAATATTTCGCCGACCCTTCAATTGACAGAAGAAGTTATAACTACAAAAAAAAAATTTAAAAAAAATGGAGGACTGACGAAGTCTTTTAACTGTGTATTTCTATATAATGAAGCAAAGAAAGGAATTCTAAATTATTACTGCTGTTTTCAAGTACTGTCGGAGGAGTCGTCCAGCGGAACAACATCTTCAATTTCACTGTTAGTTTCATCATTTTCTGAAGCAGAATATCGCAGTGAGATAATGCAAGGTTCCACTCTTTCCTTTATTATTCCGTCAGGATCCAATACTCGTCTCCAAGTTTATAAACATGTCCGATTGCATTTTCCCAGTTGTCAGTGACATTATTAAGGGCTTCTTCTCATATCTTACGAGTACTGTCTTCATTAAACTGATTATTAATTCCATTTCTCCTTTCAAAAAATTGCTTGCACTGAGCTGAAATGAATTCAATCGGATTTAAATTGCAATGATAGCAAGATAGTCATAAAACATTGTGGCCATTGATATCACACAGAGTATCAATCACATATCTCTTCATGTCATGATTTCATACATGGTGCAGTAATTCGCACTTCAGTTTATATTGCGGTAGACAATTTAATCAGGCTGCAATGTCCAAGGTTATTAGATAGAGAAGGTTGTCTCCGCCGAGCGTTTTCTATTGGCTAACCCGTTGACGTCACTTGGTTGGAAGGCGAGGCAAACGTCAGCCACGATGGAAAGGTTGGATTGCACAGCACTCGGAGCTTTAGTGTAACCCAATAACTATTTCTAACTCAAATTAAGAGTTTTGAAGTATTTAAATGTTTGTCCGATTGAAATATTATTTTTTGTCAGTCAGTTACGATAATTTAGAAAACAAAAGGAAAAAATTATAAGATTAAATATTTTTGTTTTCTCGAATTCTAACACAAAGTTACTTTCCTTAAAAAACATCTTTGTAAATACTTTCTTCGCGTATTTAAAACAGAAAAACATTAATAAGGACAAAAATAAACATTACAGGAAAAAAAAAATCAATAAATTATTTACAGTTTTCACTTACATGTAGCATTTACTTCGATGATGCGAAATACTTCATAGGAGATCTATAAGTGGGATTAATTACACAATCCGTATTCCTTGTTGAACTCTGACCAGGCAAATATTAATGAAGGAATTGCATCCGGCTTCAGACATCTTTTAGGCTTCAGTCCCAGTAACTCAGCTTTCAGATCACGCTGATAATCTTCTTCATGAAAATGCTGTGAACATACTTTAGCATTGTCTGGATTGAAATTATCCCCACGCTTACACTGCGATATCCATGCTTTTCTCAAAGTTGGATCTCGTGGAAATCTGTGATATATTTTAGTTTCGGAGCATTTTGTAATAAGCTGTGCAATTTGCAACTGCACACCTTGCCAGTGTGGTTTGTCTTCTGTCATTCACAAAATATCGTATCTAATTCAGAACACATTATCACTAATAGTACGTTCTAAGCTTTTCTAGACTATGGTAATCCTTTCAAGAATTTAAATTACAGTTTAAGTCTCGTCTAATGAAATTACAGGGATTCCTCGTACAATGAACTAAATGCAACTAAATGTAACTGATTAACATATCCATGCACCCAGGTTCACAGACATTTTTTTTTTTTTTTTGTAAGATTGACACAATTTTTAATTCAAATATCGGAGAAGAAATAAAAAAATAAAGCATTACAAGTTCAATAACGTCATTTTTACTATATAAGAAATTGTTAAATATTGCAAAATCAGAAAAAAGAAAAATTGAATTTTATCAATTTTGTTTTCTCCAATTTCCTTACTAGCACTTCAATGGTTTACTTTTCATTGGTCTTTATTGTAGAAAAGGAAGGAAGAGAGAAGAATTGAGAGAAAGAAAAGAGAAGAGAAACGAAACACTAGAAATTAAGCACGGGAACGAGAGAGAGCGCTTTATTTGGATCAGTAGTCCCCACACAAGGCAAGGACCTTTAATATTTACCCTCCCCCCCCCCCATGGGTATGGGCTAGATCCGCCACTGCTTCATGAACAACGTCCTCTGCAATCGGGCAGCGTCCTCTTCCTGGCAGCACACCTAACACCCCTGTCTATTCGAATTTCTGCATCATCTTTTGTAAACCCCTTGTTGTCATGGGTCCTGTTCGCAATCCCTTCAAATGACTGATATTCTCGCAGTGCTGATACACTATTACTGCTGTTCTGGTAATAGAGCTTCACCAGGAACGCATGCTCGCTCTTTTCCAATGGCATGGTGATTTCTGCAGATTGGTTGTTCACAGACGCATTGCGCTTTTCACACAGCGCCACTTTTTCCCCTGGTGGCAACTTTTTTGAAGTAATTTGTTTTTCATTGGAATTCTCTTCCCCATGCTCTACATAGCTTATATATAAAGTTGTGCATTGTCTTGTTGAACGTTTTAAAGTTGGAAAAACTCCGATAAGTGAACTTTTAAAGGACAAAGATGAGATTAGAAAAATGTGGATGGTGAATTCAAAGAAAAATTCGAAGAATTTGAAGTTTCGTAAAACTGAAACAAGCAAAATCGACGAAGTGGTCATAAAATTGTTCCGCTCTGCTCATGCAAAGAACATTCCTATAAGCGGTGTTTTGCTTTAAGAAAAAGCCAGAGAATTCGGTCAAACTTTAGGATTGGACACGTTTAAGGCATCAGATGGATGGCTAGAAATTAATTTTCTATATACTAAATTAATTTTGTCATTATTTTAAGTAAGGCAAACGGATTAGCACTCATTTAAAAAGGAATGTAGTAAATAATTTGCAATTGTTCATATTCTCTCATATCGCAATGGTAATTGTAGAAATTTAATTAAGATTGTACGTAATTTTTCATTAAATGACATGCTATAAGCTAAAACATGAAAAAAAGAAATTCATATTTCAATGAAGTTCCTCTTATACTTTTGAGGAGCTACACTGATTTTATTGAAAAATATTTTCTAGAAAATAAATGCTATGGCCTTTCAATTGCTTTGGATGTTACATCAGACAATGAGTTCAGAAGTTTCTGTGGTGTCAGATTAATCTGCAGATCAAATGGAATACTACAAAATACAACCAAAATACATATAAAAAAAAAATCAGCAAAAATTTTTTTTATCAATTATGCTTAATTATTGAAAACCAAGTACACCATCTTAATTTACACACTTTTACTTATTTCTCCACATAATCCCTATTTTGTTGCACACATTTTTTCCACCATTCTGGAAGTCTGAATTTTCTATTGCAATTGAACTCTGTTCCAGTCTGCAAAAGACAGTGATGTACTGCTTACTGGATTGTCTCCGTTGTCTCATAACATAGGCCTCACATCTGATCCTTCACAAATCCAAAAAGATGGTACTCTGAGGGGACCAGATCAGTCTGTAGGAAGGGTGAGGAAGAACTTCCCATCCCATTTTTATCAATTTTTTTCTAATGTGAAGAGAGAGGAGTGGGCCAAGCATTGTCATGCTGGAGTATGAACTGTCTTCCAGGACGTTTATCATACAATGCACGATGGAGCTTAGAGACTGTGTGGACATAATAAGCAGCATTTATGATTTGCCCACTAACAATTGTTTTTGAAAGGATTCTATTTCAGTCCTCTCCATATACCAACATGGTTTCAACAAAAAGACAAGAGATCTTGAAAGTTGCCAACAGTCCCACTAATAATCCTTTAACAAATATATCAAAATCTTTATTATTTTTTCCACATACTTAAAAATTCTTAAGTGAAACTTCTGAGCAAACTTCCTGATCTCCATTTCCTGGAGATGTCTTCATTATATCTTGTGCCAACACAGTCATACAAAACAGCACATATTCCATTCCCGATCGTAGCAGATGCCTTCCAGTTCTCCTACTGCCTACTAAAGTGCATCCCGTTCGTCAGTCCTGGTACTAGATGAAGCATCTCCATTTGATCTGCCATTTCATTGGTTACTCGGAGCTATAGAATGCATTTTTAATTCAAATGTAATCACTTGACAAAAGTCATGTGAAGAGGTGAAACTGGTTGTTTTTAATGTAAAAGTTTTTAAATTGTATAAATGTTTTTATTCTAGTCTATTGTGTCACCCTAAATAAAAAACTTATAACACACTAAGCACATATAAAATATTTTAACATTAAAATTTAGTTTTAATATATTCCTGCATTTTATTTTCTAGACTTATTTAATGAATTTGTTTTTTATAGTAATCTTATTTTTGTTATAGAATTAGAAGTGGAAAATTCTATTTATTTATTTAGACCTTTTGATTGTATTACTGGCTATGATACAATATTCAATAATAACTCAAAGTTTAGAAAATAAATCAAGAATGTAACTACCAAAAGTTTTATTAACTTTTGTTCACAAAATATTAATGTCTAAAATTTTCAATGTCTCCTTTCCATGACTGAACTGACGTTATAAAGAAACAGACAGATGTTAAAACACAGTAATTCATCTTCTACTCAATACATTCATAGTGGAAAAGATAATGACTTTACAAATTAGAACAATAATATATTCTTATCTAATATTATATAATACTCTAAGATTAAATTTGATGATTATTCTAAAGGATTTGTTCTATCATTTAAGTCATAAAAAGATATCTTATCTTTTTTTATATTATTAATAGTTTTGGGATTTCAGTTATTTCTAGCCTTCTTCATGGCAGGAATCAACAAGAGATAATGAACAATTTCAAACTGTTAATAGTATATAAAAAAAAAAAGAGTACTTTCTGGTTTGTTTTTTTAAATTAGGAGAACAAGTTACCTGTTATAATTGTGATTAAGTACAACAATCATAGAAATACTTCAAAAGCTCTCCTATTCTACAAAATCTTTGATGATCTAAAATACTCATTGTGAAATTAGATTGAAACGTTCACTGTTCCTGAGAAACAATGTATGTTTTCTAGTATCATTAGAATAATAGCATTTACTAGAAATTCTTATAAGGATTCCAGCAAAGGCAATGAGATACCAATCTATGTCAATTCAAAGAAAATACTATGTAGTTTGCTGTTCTTCACATGACAAACTTTATTACTGCCAGCTGCGACTTCAGAACCATATTAACAACTTCTTCAACAATATTTAATATCAGAAAATTATTTTAAGCAACATTGAGATGATGTACTCGCATGTGTTTCATCAAATGTCCTGATTGTGCAAAGCTTTTGTTACAAATTTCACATTTAAATGGCTTTTCACCTGTATGGGTTCTAATGTGCTTCTTTAAATCACCTGATCCCGAAAAACTTTTCTCACAAATTTCACATTTAAATGGTTTTTCACCAGTATGGGTTTTAGCGTGAGACTGTAAATTGCCTGAATCTGTAAAACTCTTCTCACAAAATTTACATGTAAATGGCTTTTCACCAGTATGGGTTCTAATGTGAGAACGTAAATGGCCTGATTGTGCAAAACTCTTCTCACAAAATACACATTTAAATGACTTTTCACCTCTATGGGTTCTAATGTGAGAATGTAAATATCCTGATTGTGCAAAACTCTTCTCACAAAATTCACATTTAAACGGCTTTTCACCTCTATGGGTTCTAATGTGAGAATGTAAATGGGCTGATTGTGCAAAACTCTTCTCACAAAATTCACATTTAAAGGGCTTTTCACCTGTATGGGTTCTAATGTGCTTCTTTAAAATAACTGATTGTGCAAAACTCTTCTCACAAAATTCACATTTAAACGGCTTTTCACCTCTATGGGTTCTAATGTGAGAATGTAAATGGCCCGATTGTGCAAAACTCTTCTCACAAAATTCACATTTAAATGGCTTTTCACCTGTATGAGTTCTAATGTGAGAATGTAATTTGCTTAAATGTGAAAAATATTTCTCACAAAATTCACATTTGAAAATCTTGGAGTCTTTCTGGGAATTAATGTGATCAGTCATTTTAGCTGATTTTGAAGAAAGTTTTTTAGAAACCTTTTCAGTTTTGTGGGATTGCATCGATCTGTCAATGTTCATGATTTTAAAGTTAAGAATAAATCGTTTAATGTACCCAGTGAATTTTATTTCTTCAATCAATTCTTGACTGTTCAGAGCTTTCTCCTATACTTCACTTAATGTAATCTGTTAACTGGTAGGGCTTTGTCTATTTTATTTCATTCATTAGATGTCTTTTCACCTGTATGTGATTTAATTTAATCACCTTTGTAACTTTCTAAACCTAGTAAATTGTATTATAAAACTAATTAGTTTTAGTATTTATCACAGGTTGATAATTTATCTGGAAACTATTACATTCGTCACAGCTTATCTTGAAATTGACACTATTAAATCAAGATTTTCAAATATTCTGCTAAAAAAAATATGACAGACAATTCAATTAAATTCTTTTTACGAACTTTAGTTCGTGGGTGTTATTTTATTTAAAAGAAGCCCTATTAACTTCCTGACATTTTCGAATCTTTGATTTCCTTGTTTCAATATTGTAATGAACCTGTTAGAATTGCAATCATTTCAATATAACAAGAGAAACAACTTTTACACAGAAGAAATACAATTGGCGGCCATTGTCAATTCCTAAGAGCATTACAATGGAGGGACGATAAGCCTATTTCATTCTCTATAATAACCAATCGAATAAAGATATAATTGAAACAGATCCTTACCAAAAACAATAGCACAATAAACCAGGATTGGTTTATTAGTTGGTTCCAATCTTAATGATTGGAACTGTTATTTCCAAAAGGTTTTCGCTTTTAAAGATTTATAAACTTCAAGGGAAGCAAGCAACAAGTAACAACCGGAAGCAGTAAAAGCAACTCGAAAACCTGAAAAGAAAAGAAAAGGAAAATGAACAGATCTGAATGGCTGAAAGTAGCGAACTGAAGGACTAAAAGTTGTGATGTTACAATAAAAGTAGCCCAATATTTTTTTTACCGACTTCTTTAACTTTGAGAACCAAAAAAGAAAAAACGATTCTGAAATACTTAATATAAAACGAGAACTCTTTTGCGGGCAGGGGATGCACATTTTGAAACCGAAAACACGTAGCGTCACTTATATACCTTGGTAGCGTCATTAGGGTAAGATGAAAACACAATTTAATTATAAATTTCAATTTAATTTCATCAAATATTACAAACTAAATTAGCTTTTAACTATAGTGACTTCTTTTCAATAAAGACAAATGAAAATTAAAAGAAATGAAATCCTAGTAAAAAATTTGAAACCAAATAAAAAGTTGATGAAATTTTTAATTTTTTTATTATTTTGTAACATTTAACAATTTGTTGCCTAGAAGAAATATATTATTGAAATTTTAATTCTGTTAAAATAATAATTTTACGGGTGCGCATTTCAAAGAAATACCATACGCGATTAACAGAGGGGACAAAAACCCGCAGCGATCCTAGCGGCAAGTTTCGAATGAACGAAATCTCCTATCTGCTTATACAGCGATCCTAGCGGCAAGTTTCGAATGAACGAAATCTCGTATCTGCTTATACAGGGTGATTCTCGAAGATATGCAGAAACTTCGGGAACTCATTCTACAAAGAAAAAAAGTTCTATAAACATAAGTCCGGAAATGCTTTGGTATCGAGTTACGGCTAGCGAAAGATTTCGCCCATAATCTAGTACAATAATACGCACATGAACTACACCTCAGTTGTTAGCTCTCACAATAAATCACAACATTGCAATTCACATTATTGTTGAACACCTGTTATTGTGCTGCCAACTTTTTTGTAGGTTCCACGTGGGATAAGCTTCAAACCACTGGGAGATACAGTTCTGCGACATGTTTCATTCGATTTTTCAGGTGAACAACCATAACAAACCACTGATTTCGCCGCTTAATTTACCTTCCCAGGCTTCCAGCAAGTCTTCATTTCACCCAGGGTACTAAATTATGGGCGAAATCTTTCGCTAACCGTAACTCGCTACCGGAGCATTTCCGGACCTATGTTTATATAACTTTTTTTCTTTACTTTTACATGTAGAATGAGCTCCCGAAGTTTCTGCATGTCTTCGTGAATCACCCTGTATCTAACAATTATATAATATAAATAAGTTAATCTAAAAAACTTTACTTCTATTATTATTAATTATAAACATCAAACTACAGAAAATAAATTAAAAATAAGAATTAAATATAAAATTGTAAATATTGTAGAAAAGTTTATGTATAAGACTATTGTAAGCAATTTCGATAAATCTCGTTTTCCTTAATTTTTTTTATAATTATAATAGTTTATTAAGATTTGGTTGGCTACAAGCATTTGACTTTACAAAAATTAAAAATAATTTAGGTTTAAGAACAAATGAATTTATTTATTCAAAACATTTTTGACAGTTGAACTGGTTAAAAAAATCACTTAATTTCTTAATTATCTTTTCACGAGGCGGCTTACACAAGATTGTTTGAAAATTAATTTTTTTTATTTTTAGAAAATATTTACAGTGATATCTCGGTTCACGAACATAATCCGTTCCTTTACCTTGTTCGTGAACCGAAAAGTTCGTGATCTGAATAAGTTTTTCCCATTGCAATTAATGTAAATCCAAATAATAAGTTTTTTGTCCTAGAAATTTTTTTTAACATGCTATGGCTTTATTTCTGAAAATAATACCGAAAGGAAATAAACATAACAGTAATATTAGAAGAAAGCATTTTAATTACCAAAATAAAACTAACTAGTTGACCCGTGCGAGTAATTCGCAACAAAAAAACCAACTTTGAGCAATAATAAATAAATCCAACAGTTATCGTGCATGTTAGTTAAACACATTGTCAATAGATAGCGTCTTCTACATTTTTATAAAAAGTTGACCCGTGCGAAAAATTCGCATGGTATCTTGATCAGTCACCGAATGGTAATGTGGAAATAAATAAATGAACAGATTGTCAATAGATGGCACATTCTACATTTTTATAAAAAGGTTTTTAAAATAAAGTTTTTTAAGGAAAACATTAATTTTAAACAATTTATTTAATCTTCAAAATGATGTCTATTAAATATGACAAAAGTATTAAGGGAAGTAATAAAAAAAAAAACTTCTGGAAAATAATATATGAGAAGTTGACAAATTTTTATGTTTTTTGTTGTAATAAATCGTTTATTTGTATGAAACTATAAATCTTTATTTATTTTTTTATCTGTTCTTATTAAATAAACGATGAAATCATTTTAAAGTGCATTTTTATTCAAAAAAGGATATATTTGAAGTTTACGGCGCTATAGAATTATTTGAAATGCTGTTTCGCTTTCGAAAGATCAAGTCGCTTCTGTTAAAGCGTATCTACATTTTTATAAAAAGGTTTTTAAAATAAAGTTTTTAAACAATTTGTTTATTTTTCGTCATTAGCGGAGACCGTAATCTTCAAAATGATGTCTCAATCATTGAGTTTGGTGAAGTATTAAGGAAGTTATGGCGTTCCGACACAGAAACATCTTTGAGAAATAATATATAAGGATTTTACATTACATATAGAATTTACCTTTGTGGTTGATAAATGCTGACACACGGGACTGGAGGAGGTGGAGAGGGGGAAGAGGAAGATTCCTGTTTCGAAGGAGAGGCAGTTGGGAACTGCACAGGGCCGCGCCAAGCGGGGGTGCCAGAGGTGCACCGCACCCGGGCGGCATGTCTTGGGGGGCGGCGGACGGCAAATAATTTAGTGTAGAAACACTAATGGAAAGGAAATATATGCAAAATATGTAATTATATACATATTCGTTTTATTACGAAAAATATTAAATTTAGGCTGAAATAAATTTAACTTATTAGGGGCGGCAACTTTTGCCTGGCACCCCGGCGCCAACCTACCTTGGCGTGGCCCTGTAACTGCATAAGATAACGATACAGAGAGATTTGCCTTTTTCTTTGCTTGAGAGTTTTGCGAAAATAGGTCATTACATTACCATTTAAAATTTCCACTGCCTTTTTTGAGAGCCATAATAATAGATAAATTTAATTAAATAAAGAAAAAACTAAAATATCAACAGTTGTTGTTGGGACTCTACTGCAACCATGCGAGCTAGGCAAACTGAGTTGCTGCTTGGGGGTGGCTGAGCGCAGGATTTTGTGCGCTGGAAATCACGTGCGCTCCATGAGCTCCGTGCGTGCATGTTTGTGAACAGAAGCATCGTTCGTGAAGCGAAGCAAAATTTGTTTGCAAATGGTGTTCGTTTACCGATTTGTTCGTAGACCGAGACGTTCATGATCCGAGATATCACTGTATATTATACGACGAAATATATTTACATTTCTTATTTTTATACATTTACTAAATTCCTATTCCTCTTGTTCAATTCAGGTCAATATTTATAAATATGAACTTCTTTATGTACTATTTAGCAGCATGCACATGTATTGAAAATCGATGTTTCCAGGACTTACCACTAGGTGCGCTGCTGTCAAATTGCCTCCCAAGTTATCCCTGATAGCCGCTTCACATTTACCATTCCACTCGCCATAATACTCGCCATCACCTCGCCATCACACATGTCGACCAGATGGTGATAGATAGCGCAGGGGCTAGCTTTGAAGAAATGGCGTCATTCGAGATGGCGAGATTACAGTGACTACAGAGTACAGTGCGGCCAACCACCAGCGTCCGCCATGTTGTTCCCAACTGGAGCACAAGTTTGTATAAGCCACAGAAGGGATTTTTCACATTTTAACTAAATTTTTTGATTCACAGTTGTTCTACTGCCTTTGATTGAATTTAATGTTAATTTGAGAAACACAGAAACATTTTTCTTTCAATTTTGTACCCTAAAATCATTAAATCTTGGGGCATGGCAGTGCCCCCGCCAAGACGAGCCGAAGGCAGGAAGGGCACTACGTACCTTTTCTGGAAGTGTTTCGTCGTATTTTCGAACCCTCGTAGCTTCGGCATGGAAGCTCAAATTTTCTAGAGCTCAAATTTTCAGGATATGATGCAGTTACCAGACTAATGAAATACGCTAAGTTTCATTTATTTAGCTTTTATACTTTGGATTTTATTAATACCTAAAATACGTCGTTTCCGTCACTGACTCACTCACTGACTGACTGACTCATGATCATCAAAACCTCTAGGGTACTTCCTGAAGTCCTAGAAAGCTGAAATTTGGTATGCAGGTTAGGATTAGCACACAAACAACAAAAAAAATATGAAATCCGTAACTTTCACCCTCCAACCCCTCATAAAGGGGGGGTCTTGTTATGTATTATCGAACCCTCATAGCTTCGGTCTGGATAATACTAGAGAGCTCAAATTTTCAGGATAAGATGCAGTTACCATACTAATGAAATACGCTAAGTTTCATTTATCTAGCTTTTATACTTTGGATTTTATTAAGATCTGAAATACGTCGTACCCTCAATGTTTCGGCCTAAATAATACTGTGTAATAATGTGATTTCTTACAAAAGTGCAAACAGCTTGTATATACAAGTTGAGCAATAGAAAAACAGAAAAGTAGGGTACTGAAAAAAAATCCATTTTCTAAATAATCTTAAAACTAAATTTAGTTGTAATAGATAATCCCACCCAAAACATTTCGTGTAAAATAAGTTGCCAAGACTCACATGCTCATAACGCTTTCACTGTTAAAAAGTTATCAGAACTCATCTTACAAAAAGAAATGAACTCCCACCCAAAACATTTCATGTAAAATAAGGGGTTGCCAAGACTCGCATGCTCATAACGCTTTCACTGTTAAAAAGTTATCAGATCTCATCCTACAAAAAGAAATGAAATCCCACCCAAAACACTTCGTGTAAAATAAGTTGACAAGACTCACATGCTCATAATGCTTTCACTGTTAAAAAGATATGAGATCTCATGTAGAGCCAAGCCCCTAACTCTACGAGGCCTAACTCTACAAGCCCTAACTCTAAAAACCCTATATCTTGGTCAAAAAGTATGGCTTGGCCGTTTCATGGAACTATTTCATCTCACCCAAAACATTTCATGTAAAATACGTTGCCAAGATGCTCATAACGCTTTCACTGTTAAAAAGTTATCAGATTTCATATAGTGCCAAGCCCCTCACTATACTGGCCTAACTCTAAAAACCCTACTATCTTGGTCAAAAAGTATGCCTTGGCATACTCCATATCCTTTATATAACTCCATGGGATTGTCTGTGTGACAGCCACGAAACGGCCAAGGCTCTACATGAGATCTCATATCTTTTTAACAGTGAAAGCATTATGAGCATGTGAGTCTTGGCAACTTATTTTACACGAAGTGTTTTGGGTGGGATATATATATAAAAAAATAAAACAAGCCTTATATTTTGTGAGCAAAGCCTCTAATTTTTTTTTTTTGCAAAAATTAAATAAAAAATATGAGACATAAAATAAAAATCAATTTAAGAAAAAATAAAACAAACCTTATATTTTGTGAGCAAAACCTCTTATTTATTTATTTATTGTGTCATTTATATTTTTTTTTATTGACACTCGTACAAAATACTATCAGTTATTTGTTATATAAGACAATAAAATAAAGTAAATATCTCTTTGATATTGTTGAATTTTAATAGGGGAAATGGTGGAAATAAATAAAGGCTTTGTATTGCTTATTATCATTATTTATTATAACAGATTTTTGTAATTATTTTTATAATTTATTTTTATAATTTTTATTATAACAGATAAGGAAATTTTTAGTTGTATATAAATCTATTGTTTAAATTAAAAATGTACTTA
Source organism: Thereuonema tuberculata (assembly GCA_023159025.1). Lineage (NCBI taxonomy): Eukaryota > Metazoa > Arthropoda > Chilopoda > Scutigeromorpha > Scutigeridae > Thereuonema > Thereuonema tuberculata. The sequence goes on along the minus strand of JAFIDM010111861.1, from coordinate 13,439 downwards.
TCTGTTATAAGTATTATACTTAATAAGTATGTATTTATATATATTTATACTTATTTAATAATAAGTAATTTATTATTAAGTATAAGTTATTATACTTAATAATAAATATAACTTCATGATAATAATCCTCCAAAAATTCTTTACTCTATAACAACGACAACATTTCAAATAATCTCATCAATTATTCTTCATAAGTTCGAAAAAGCAAGAAATAAAACTATTTCTTTCCTTGAACATAAAACAAACAATAATGTTTCTTATTTGTCATTTAATAATTGGTTTATTTACAATCTCATGTTTTTTGTCAATCATTTTAATAATTGAATTATATCATAAAAGTGTTTGAATTATATCATATCAAATTTAACTTTTATCAATTGTAATTTGGAATTGTAATTTAGAATTTGTTTGTTTTATGTTCAAGGAAATAAATAGTTTTATTTCTTCCTTTTTCGACCTGATGAAGATTAATTGATCAGATTATTCGAAAAATTGTTGTTATTATTGAGTAAGGAATTTTTAGAGGATTATTATCATGAAGTTACATTCATTAAATCTATTTGTTTGTTTATTGTTGTGTATATAGCTGTATATAAATCTATTGTTTGTTCATTGTTGTATATATATTGTTAGATATTATAGTTTTATGTTAACTTATATTATAAGGAATATAATTAGGTTACTTTGTAGTAATGATTAATTTTTGTTTTTTCTGAAATCCGTTTTTCTAAGACTTTATATCCCTTTATTATTTATTTCCACCATTTCCCCCATTAAAATTCAACAATATCAAAGAGATATTTACCTTATTTTATTGTCTTATATAACAAATAACTGATAGTATTTTGTACGAGTGTCAATAAAAAAAAATATAAATGACACAATAAATAAATAAATAAGAGGTTTTGCTCACAAAATATAAGGTTTGTTTTATTTTTTCTTAAATTGATTTTTATTTTATGTCTCATATTTTTTATTTAATTTTTGCAAAAAAAAAAAAAAAAAAAAATTAGAGGCTTTGCTCACAAAATATAAGGTTTGTTTTATTTTTTATATATATATATTAGTGTTTTTAGGGTGCAAAATTGAAAGAAAAATGTTTCTGTGTTTCTGAAATTAACATTAAATTCAATCAAAGGCAGTAGAACAACTGTGAATCAAAAAATTTAGTTAAAACGTGAAAAATCCCTTCTGTGGCTTATACAAACTGGTGCTCCAGTTGGGAACAACATGGCGGCGGAAGCGTTAGCCAATAGAAAAGAAGACCACCGTTAGTCTCTAGTCGCTGTAGGCGAGATGTCACACCAGCGCTCCTGGTGACGAATTGTAGAACTTGGAAGTCCAATCGATTTGTATCTATTTATTCGAAATTACTGATTACAAAAATGATTTTCACGATCGGAGGGCATCTTTTCCTTATGTTTTCGTGGATGCTTTCATAAAATGTTACATTATTAATCAAAATCATTTCAGACTTTCGGCTTGAAAATTTGAATCGACAGCGACCGAGATCTCGAAAAGATATCGTCGTTGATCGAGATTTAACGAGACTGAATTATTTATCGAAACTGATTTATCGAAACTGAAAACACAGAAACACAAAACGATGAAAAAAAACATGAATATTTCCTATTTTAATTAATTAAAAACATTCTTTCACCTATCCGATGCATTGACTAAATGGTTTTTATATAAATCAATGCTATTTTTTTCGTAAATAAAACGTAGGCATGATGACAATTGAGAAGTGTAAATGTTCCGTTTGATGGAAGGCGTTATGGTAAGTGTAAAACGATACACAAATCACTCGCAATCTATCCTGACATGTCCTGCGCTATGGCTTGCATTTATGGCGAGTGAAATGGTAAATGTAAAACGGGCTTAAGTGTCGAATATTGTCTACATCAGGGGTGCTCAGACTTCTAGTGTCTGCGATCGATCACAAAATATTAAGGTGATCGACTGCTGACTATTAGGACTAAGCTAAGGCGTAGCTACTAAAGAAAAAACGTACTTACTAAAGAGAAATGCTTTTATTGCACATTTAGAGATGTAAAATATACATAATAGATTACGTACCTAATTACATAATTGTAATATAGTCTTAAATTGCTAAATTTGACTGGATGTTGATGCATGACACTGCATATCATCCACGTGCTTTTCAAAGGCTGGCATGTAATTACTGAGCGCCAACCGGAAGCATGATAACAAGTTTTCATCAGTTAGCCGATTGCGATATTTTGATTTAATTATTTTCATTTCTGAAAATGCAGATTCGCACAAGTAAGTTGATCCGAACAATCCTGTTAACTGAAGAGCTAACATGGATGTTTGTCTTAGGGTATCAAAAACCAAAATTTGGTATCTGTTGCTCTGGCTTTGAGATGTATATCTGACATTATCTGCAATACCTCATTTTGGACAGAAGAGATCTCCATATTGAAAGTGTTTGATATTTCAGTAGCAGATTTTTCAACGTCTTCACAAGAAAATGGATAAGTCATAAAAGTTACAATATCCGTCAGTTTATCGAAATCAGAGAAACCTCTTTCAAACTCGCTCAGAATGTTTTTTTTAGCTCTGTCTCGTAATTATCATAATTTAAGTGAGAACTTGCTCTTCTTTCCTAAACTGGAAAATTTTTGAGATCCTTTTTGTTCAGTTGATTAATCAATAACTTCAATTTGTTTTTAAAAGAGTTTATTGCGCTAATCATATCGATAATGGTGTGATTTTTACCCTGTAGCTCCAAGTTAATGATATTCAAATGATTTGTCATATCTGATAGGAAAGCTAAATGACAAAACCACTTTTAGTTTTTAAGTATCTCAGTGTCGTCACCTCGTTCATCCAGAAAAGAAATAATTTCAAGTAGTAATTTCTGGAACTTTTTTATAAATTTTCCGCGGCTCAATTACCTCACGTCTGTATAAAGAAGTAAATCAGTGTGCTCAACAGACTCGCTAGCTTCCAATTGCACTTTGAAGAGGGTCTTTGGAAGCTTCGCGCACGGATGTAATTCACGATCTTTGTGGCAATGTCCATGATATCTTTCATATTTAGTATTTTTGAACATAAAACTTGCTGATGAATGATGCAACGGAATGTGAAAAACGATGGGAAGTCATCATTAGCTCGACACAATGCTACAAACCCATTTTAATTGCCAGTCATGGATGGTGCTTCATCTGTTGTAATGCACACGAGTTTGCAAATCGATAGCACAAACTTTTTAACAAAATTCAAAAACCCGTGTAAATATCTTCTCCGCGAGTTTTTTCTTTCAGTGGTAGCATTGTCAACAATTCTTCTTTAGCCGACATATCAGAAAACACCATTCGAATGAAAATACATAACTGGGCAGTATCAGTCATATCGATGGACTCATCAAACTGCAAAGAAAAGTATGTACATTCCATGATATCCCTTTTCAGTTTAGTCTCCAAATCACTGCTTATGATCTCGACACGCCTACTAACAGTTGGACGAGATAACTGGACCTCCTTGATGGAAGATATAATCTCTGTTTTATTTTTGAAGTCATTAAACAGTACATCTGCTGCTTCAATAAATGCTTCTTTCACTACCATTCCATCTTCTAAAGGTTTCTTGTGTTTTGCCAGTATGTAGGAAATTTTAAAAGGCGCAATTGTTGCAGCTACCGATTGTTTGGCTGGTCTACTGAACATGGATTGCTCTGCTTTCAAACTATATTTCAAATCTTGAAGTTTTCGTCTTCTTAACTCACTCTTTTGCGGAAAATCATTTTCATAGTTGTTATGCACGGTTTTGTAATGCCTTTCTAAATTCCCGCGTTTAGACAATTCCGCCGAACCTCGACAAGGCAAACACACTTATCTTTTGCCATAACACACAAGAATTCGTCCTCCCAATCACTATTAAAAGGGTAGGTTTTATTTTATTTCGCCGCAATCATTTTATGTTGCAAATTCTACGCATAAGTATTCTAATCACTTAGTAATAATGAATGAGATAATGCTGCGTTTGCTTTATGTATGAAAAACTAATTTTAGAAGAATTTGTAAAATTCTAGCCAATCAGTGCCCTGAATGTCACGCGGTTGCGATGCTTCTAGAATATTCCGACTAGTCAGAGCGCAGCGTGACACGATCGAGTGTTGTCTAGAGAATAATGCTTTCGTGCGCATGGGTAATAGAATGACAGGTCTCATCTCGAATTGAAACTATTATTATTAAACAATTAATCTAGTCTAGAATTTTCGGCGTCCGTAATGCATAATTATTATTTAAAAAGTGTCGCGTATGAGTGACCGCCGCAATCATTTTATATTGATACCTATATTACTTCGCGATCGACTCCAAAAGCTCTCGCGATCGACCGGTTGATCGCGATCGACTGTTTGGGCATCCCTGGTCTACATGGTATTTGATATTAATAACTAATTACAGCCAATACACAATTTTACTATACAAAAGTTTATACACATTAAAATACAAAAACCACGAGCGGTTCTGCCTCTTGTTCGAAGTGACAAAATATGCTTACAAAGACGGGAATTTAAAGGCTTTCACATCTAATGAATTAAAAAGACTATTCTGACTGAAAGCTCCCCTGCAATCCAGTTGACGTCATTTGCATCAGCCAATAGCAGCAGTTTTCACTGTGGAGCCAACCTTCTGTCTGGAATAACCTAAAGAGAAACCCATCGGAGAGCAAATTTTAAATTAGATTATTCCTTGTAACTGAGAAAGTACCACCACTAAGGCAAAGTAAGAATATTGAAAATTCATCTTAATTCTACTGGTTCGATATTCCACATAATAACCTAACGGTTACATTAACCACTGCAGGTATTTAATAAAAAACATCGATAATTGCATACTTACCAGTATTTGCTGCATGAAGCATAATTTTGACCGCAATACCTCCACATCTTCATATGTTAAGATTATGATTATCATAATCATCATCTTCTTCTACATCCACAACCTCATTTTTGTAAATTGAAGTCTAGACATGGGTGGTTCAAATGATGAGCAACTAGTATCGGTTTCATCAAGATATGTTTTGATTCTCAATATTGATGTCAAAAACTCTAGTCTCATTCGGTTTCTCAGTTTAGTTTTCACAGATGTTACTTTCGAAAACATCCGTTCAATCAGGGCGTTAGTGATTGGTAAGCTGTACATTTTCAATGCAAATTCAGCGAAGTCCATCAGCATAACCTCTCTAGAAGCATTCTTGACAGTTACAGCTTTGTCCAAAATGACGATCCAGATATTGGAATTCGCCTCTCAAACATGTTGGCCCAGTCAGTGGTTCGTAGTTGACGTCACTGGCTTTCAATTTCACTAAGCTTAGACTGGTCAGCAAGAACTAATGGAAGTTCTGAAAATGGTGGCCGTGGGTGGCTAAGGCACGCGCTAGGTCACAGGTTCTGCACCTTTTTCAAACCATTATTAGAAATGCGGAAAAAAAGCTCTTTAGCTCTCACTAAATATTATTGCATCTGTGTTGAACGGTTTGAAGTTTTTCCTGGGTTATAGCCTTGTTTTGTCTGTTGATGGCCAGAAGGATAGAAAATTTGTAGCCAAAGTCCACTTTCTCCACAGGCAGATAAATGGAATTGAAGTTCAAATTAACGTCAACCTTTGCATGATCACGATGCACAATTTCTCTGAGCATTCCAATAATGAAGTTTTCTAAGTCAGTCTGAAGGCTACATTGATCTGCTTTGTATTTTTGATTAAGTAAATTAATCCTTTGAAAATCATTTAGGATTGGTTTGAGAAATATGAGATAAAGCTTATTGGTAGGGTCAGAGTACATTGTAAATAGCTACCTTGCAACATATTTATCGCAAGAGGAAGAAGCTCTTTGGTAATGAATTGTTAAAGAATCCCACTGATCTAAAAGCCACTTTACACTATTGCTTCTTGTCAACCATCGTGTTCCTGACAAAGGTATCAGATATTAGGGATCTTTTCCATCGTTTATCAGCCCGTGAAGCTCTAGATAAATCTTCTCTCCTTCACGTGTGGAAAAATGTTGTAGCTTTCTCTTATCCTGAAGTCGATGTTCGATTGTTAGCGAAAAATTAATAATTATTGTAGATGTTATGTCACGGACGGTAAGTCCATATATTGTTATAAGAAATGAATTATTAAATTTTCCTGTCCTCACCCGAAGAAGTTTCTTGCTAAAATGAAACGAAATTTTATGTCGAAATTAATTACTTTAATTGCCCTAAAAATCAGTGAATTTACTCTCTTTCCTATCTTAAAAAAAAACAACAACAACAACAAAAAAACTTATCTCCGATTTAATTACTCTTACAATTACGAAAACTACCTTTTCAAGATTCGCTTGGTGAACGACACTAATGTACATCTATCCTGTGAATTAATGCAATGAAGAAAAACACAATGCTCAAATATTTTGAGGCATGAAATTGCAAAATATTAACCACAATAGAATTCACCAGAATCAGATGTAATTAGTCCCTACACATTCGTAATTTATATTTTATCATATTTTACCTTTACATCAATAGCTGTCTTCAGTTATTAACTTGTTAATGGAACGTCGGAGTAGTCTTCACACATGACAATGCCAGTAGTGAGAACCAACCAAGAAAGATACAAACAGGGTTGCCGCATCTGAAGGGCTGAAAGTAGCGAGCTGAAGGACTAAAAGGACTTGGCTACTTTTAGTCCTTCAGCTCGCTACTTAAAATAAAAGTAGCCCAATATTTATTT
>JAFIDM010111355.1:0-24225 GCA_023159025.1 Thereuonema tuberculata | reverse complement strand
TTGAGATATCAGTGTTACTGTTTGTTGGCATTTTTTAATTAGTTGAATAAACTGCCTTTTAGTCATCTTTTAGGTTTTATTTTCTAAGTATTATTTCCATTGAACGCAAGAGCCTCCACTCTTTGGAAAAGTGATAAGAATGTTGGCTGCAAAAGAAAAGCTTGCAAAGTGAAGATTTAAAAAAAATAATTGAGAATTTAAGAGAAGTATGAGGCTGTAACAGGACTCATTAAGCTTTGATTTTTCATTTTACATTTTTAAAAGTTGTAGATATTGTTAATATTATAGAAACATAACCAGTTTTAAACTTATTATATATGTGATTAACTATTTTCCTTTTTTTCGTATACTTAATTTTAATTTAATAAACATATGTTATTTCAGTGTTTTATTTATGAAATCCTAATTTTAAATTTGTAATATGATAGCTATTACAGTGTTTTTGAAAAAAATGCCACCTTTTTAAGGATAAAAAAAATCTACTGGGGAGGGGGAAGCGCCATAATTCTAGTGTGCCCCAGTTGACAGGAATCCTTAAAATTCCTTAATTAAAATTCATTACGACATCCCCACTATTTATTTATTTATTATTTTATTTATTTATTTATGTTCTATTCATTTTTAACCGATTTGAAATGATCATCATGAATGTTTTTATTTTTATTTTTTATTATTTATTATTTTTATTATTAGCTTTCCACATTATATTGTACTCATGCCATTGCTTGAGACTCCGTCTTTCCCTTTAAGCCAATGGAAACTATCATGCGCTGATTGACTGTCCTGTTAATTCTTTTGTGTTTAAATCGATTTTTTTCTATTCCCTTGTTGTTCTTTAGTCTGAGGAAGAGAGCAGTTTACTTTGGGTTTCTTGAACATGTCATTCAATATTTGTTTTTATATTGCGGTATTGGTCGCATAATTATTATTAAAACGTTTTATTTTATTTATTTATTTTTTTTTTATTTTTGCAAACATTAAGCTATAATAAGTTTTTGAAACTTACATTGAAACTCTACCTAATAATTTACAATTAATATAATATGCAAGTTAGTTCAAGATTTACATTGAACTAAAAGTGGAATTGTTTCCTATTTTCAGCTTTTGGTGGATGAAGATTCGGGCATTTGCAGAGATGGGCGAATGGGCAGACTTAGAGAAATTTTCAAAGGCCAAAAAATCACCTATAGGATTTGAGGTTGGCTTAAAGCTATTTTTTTGTTTTATTTAAGTTAAATAAATTAGTAAATGGGTATTTATTAAATTTCTGGAATTGGTTGTTGTTAAGTTCACAGATGGGAAAATTTAAAAGGGTATTTTAAATTGTATGAAATTCTATTGACTTACATTTAATATATGCTGTCTTATATTTGATCTTTTTATTTTTGCAAAAATAAATGGTTCCAGTTTACTGCCATCTGGTTTAGTAGACTTACACATGGGTGAGCTTAGCTGTGATTCTGTTGTCTTACAACCTCAGCACACTAGGACTTCACAAAAACACTTATGCACAATTCCAGAAGGCTGTGATACTCAACACAACACGCATAGTTAGGAAATTCATAACTGTGCGTGTTGTGTGGAGTATTACAGCCTTCTGAAATTGTGCATAAGTGTTTATAAGTGCATAATCTAACCAAAACTTCCTAACATCTCTACCCTCCTTGCACATTTTTTTTTTTACATTTGGCAACGGGCTTTGGTTCTTGACCCACCATGTTGTATTTGCTGGAGAAACCCAAGAATTGAAATATTTACATAATAATATTTTTTAAAAAATAGTGCTACCGGCATTTGGGGCAATGGGTTAACTGTCCACAGTACTTCGGTGGCAAGGGGGGTAGGGATTGATCTTTATATGATAGGAGATAGAGCCTTCACCTAAGTGTATCTTTATTAATCAAACTAAACTATAGTCTGTATTGTTCAAATGTAAACTAAAGTTCATGTGAGCTGCAACGTCTTCAACCCGTATCCCACGGGTGTCACTAGGGCTTCTAGTAACTTCGCTGCAGTATCCTCACGTACTGGCTCCTCGTAGTACACAGGGCTTCGAATCCGGCGGCAACTACTGCGTTGGTAACGGCTAGAGATGACTTCTCTCGATATCGTTCCCCCTGGAGTACGAACATCCCTGTCGTCTGCGGCGACTGGAGTGTCTGCAACGGCCTAAGGATGTCTTCTCCCGGCGTTGGGACTTCCAGTGCAATCGTCTCTGCCTTCGGCGGTAACTGGAGCATCTACAACGGCCTAAGGATGTCTTCTCCCGGCGTTGTGTCTTCCTAATGCAGCAGCTGGAAACCACTGCTTCGATCAGCAAACGAACTGGGAAAGTGTTCGTGGCCATGGGCCACTCGCTGTCTTTGGCTACTCCTTCTCTGGGCTCCAGCACCAAACTGAGCTTCGCTGTCCTCTCTGGCTGAAAGTACCCCTCTTGGTTCTTTGCTGCCGACCAGACTCAGCTTCTCTCGGGCTGGACGTACCTCTCACGGCTCCTTGCCACTAAAACGGACTCCTTTCCTATCTCCTGGCGTGGAGAACTCCTCTCGTGGCCGGGGGCCACTAAACCAACTCGGCTGTTGTCTCTGGGTGGAGAACCTTCTCGCGGCTGCCGGCCACCCAAACCAACTTGATTATTGTCTCCGGGTGGAGAACCTTCTCGCGGCTGCAGGCCGCTCAAACCAACTGCTTAAACACGGCTCTGCAGCTCTATAAATAGCAAAAGGCTGCCTCGCTCTCAGTCCCAGAACGGTCAACTTCTTCCAGGGATGATAGGTTGGGCAAGTCAATTCCCTGGACGGGAGGGTGGCCAAATCAACCGGTAACAATAGTAGCAACAGAAATTGATAAAGTTTTCTAGCAATGAATATTCTGTCAATGCAAGGTAGTGAATCCATTATACAATGATTTTTTTTTTTTTCTTACAGTTTTTTTAGTAGAATTGACGATGCCTAAATATCACACTACGATTTATGGAGAGGCAGACACTTTACTCTAAGCTAAGAAATATAGTTATAAAATATCTGTTGAAGCAGAACTGAATTGTAGCTACATAATTAAGCTGACAAATGTTGTGAATATCAGAAATGTTTCCTTAAGACCTCAAGATTACAAACTAAGCTATCTATAACAAATATGGCTCATGTTAGGGGGAAAAATAAAGTCCTTTTTTTTATAACGTATACTATACAGAAGCTTTTGATCTGCTAATCAAGCAAAGTAGACTGGATAGTTGCAGTTCAAAATCATAAATTCTTTGCCACACTGGTTCACAATGATTAACATCTTGAATAAATCAAATTACTTCATTAATCTTCAAACACACTCCAAAACATAAAGAAAGTCAATAAGACTTTTGAAATATTGCGGTGAGAATTTTATGTTTCGGAATGTGTTTGGTTCACAATGAATTTTCACTTTTGTTTAGTTTTCATGAACAAAACAAAAGAACTATAGAAGATATTATTGTCAACTTGTTATAGTTTACAGTTGAAGTGTAATGAGCTACTAAAATTTTGTAAAACAAAAAGGTACTGGAAGTTAAGTGTGAAATCTATATTCATATGACTTAAAGGTAGACAACCCAGCCTAGTCAACATGGATTACAGTGCAGCTGTACCTAAAAGGATTGGGGAATCTGAATGGGGAAGTTTCCAATTGGGAGAATCTTGAAATGGGGGAGTTGGAAAAAATAAACGAGAAAGCGTAAATGAAAAGATGAAGAAAGCAGAAAATCTCTTTTAATTTCAAGGAATAGTTTTTGATTAAAAAATTTGTAAATGTTGTAAAAATCGATGCATCAAGAAAACGATGTTTAATGTCACAGCCTCCCTCCATCTTAGTCACATGATGCTAAAATGCATGCACCTTGCTCGTTTTGGTACAGTGTTCCAATAATCCAAAGAGAGACAAGCAATGTAGTCAAGTATCTAAAATTTCTTTGTAGACACTAAATGAACATTAATTGTATATTACAATAGTTCTACATTAATTTTGTATTTGGATTCTAGATTTAATAACTGATTAAATTTAAATTTATTTAGTACTTAAAAATGTCAAAACTGAAATTCTGTTGTTAGGCAGGATTGATAACCAGCTTATCAAAATAGGTAAATAATGTCTATTTGTCACTGTGTTTTGATGATTATATATTTAAGTTAAAATTGCTGATTTGTTTAATAGGATAAGTAACAAACAAATTTGAAGATAAGCCTACTGGCTTAAGCCATAGATGAGAAGTAAATACAGTAAAACCTCGTTAAGTCGTCACTCAAGGGACCAAACATTTTTGACAACTTAAGCGGAGTGGGCATTTTTGAAAAAACAACAACAAAAAAACACTGAATTACAGTATTTTCATGAATTGCTGTAGGATTCGGTGAGAAAAACAAGATTTTCAGAAATCAATACATGCAAATGAATGAGTGGAAAAAAAAAAACACTTTTATAGTTACCACATTTTAATCGTTTTAAAAGAAAAGCAATGTCGGTCTTTGAAACGTTCCAGTCAACCATTGCTGCCGCCGAAATCTTCAATGTTCAACTGCTTAGCAATTTCCATGGCTTTTTCTTGAGAATCACGACAGAAATCGGCACATTTTGCGATCTGACATGTTTTAGCCATCAAACTAAAACCTCCTCGATCTCGTCAAACTTCGATTTCCTCATTCTCTTTCTTTTGTCTTTGCTGTCAGCTTCTTCAATTACTTGTTTCGATGAAAACAATATCGTTTAATGTAGTCCTGGGAATATGGTGTTCTTTGGCAAAAGCTCTTTTCGAAACATTTGATTTTTCAAAATGTGCAATTAAGTCTTTTTTTTCTTTCAAAAATAACGAGGTAAGTTTTCGTTTCCCTTGCATGTTGAAATATAATCAAGCCACGAAACTGCAAGAGAAAAACAGCCTTTACAGCGGGGCTTATTCGCTATGAAATGAAGTCACACTCAGGAGCGGTCAAGAAAAACGTCTACATTCGACAGAGTCGTAGCGAGAACTGTGTTTTGAATGATTAGCAGCAAGATTCCAAGAACCCAAATCCTCCGAAGAGGTAGGAAAGGAATGAAGTGACAGGCATGGTCAAAAATTCCCCGTAAAGGCTTGGCTTTCTGAAAGTGAAGGGGCGGGGCTGAAAAGACAATACGATGGCACGCAAAATGGAGAAGAAATATGCTTTTGGCCATTTTTGAGGGTGACAAGTTATCCGGAGTAGAATTAAATTTGGTGACAGTTAAAGGAGGGTTATTTTATATTATTGTGTATGAGACCTTGTAGGGACCAAAGGAAAATGACGACTTAAGCGGAGTGACGACTTAACGAGGTTTTACTGTAATAATGAATCATTCCATATTGCTTTATAAATTAAGAACTACAATTTGGAAAGTGGTTAATTTAAAAGCCCAAAAAAATTCTTTCAGAATTGGTAAACTTCTAAAAGACCATTTTTTCTACCAAACATTATTTCATATTTATATGATGTTGATGATAATGTATTGTTTAAACAGTTTCTTTTATAAGTTAACATTTTGAAAATTCCCCATTGTCTCTATTTACATTTTAATTTTGTAGTGGTATTAAGTATGTTGTTCACTGTAGGCCAGTTATCCGAATTTTTGCTTACATTGGATACTGAGAATGTCCATAGAATATCACAAAATGAAATACATGATGCTTTGTTTCCTTCAACAATGTTCTGTAAATCAGATATCTTGGTAACTTCTGAGACATCATTGATAAAATGGAAATATTCCCGTTTCTTTGAAGCTTAAAAAATTCCCTCCATAAGCTTTAGTTAAATGCACCACAGTTTAAGAAAAAGATATTGCTGTGAAGTAGATGGAACATGAGAAGATATTTCCTAATGCCTTGTTATATTTAACTTTAAAAAAAATTATGTGAGGCCTTAAGAAAAGGTTTTTTTTTTGCAGGAAGTTCACAAGGAATTGTAAATCTTCATAATATGTTCCATATTCCAAAGAAGGTGGGTGATCTTTGGCTATATCAAAACTTTTAAAAATAAAATATTATACTCTACACAAGCCTTTTTCAATAATAGACTCTTAGTAATACTGTAGGTCCTTTTTTGAGGGATTTCCTCACTCCGGGGTGAGATATTATCTCGATATTTCGGCCCCGTGCCTCGGGCCTTCTTCGGGAGATGTTTTAGAAGTTAATCACATGAAGGAGAGCGCATAATGTTGACTTCCGTCGTTGGTTCCTCGGACGAGTTGCTCATGTTGTTGATTCCGAGGCGAATGATGGCTGAGGAACTCGTCTGAGGAACCAACGACGGAAGCCGTCGTTATGCGCTCTCCTTCATGTGATTAACTTCTAAAACATCTCCCGAAGAAGGCCCGAGGCATGGGATCGAAATATCGAGATAATATCTCACCCCGGAGTGAGGAAATCCTCAAAAAAGGACCTACAGTATCATGTCTCACTCCTCCTTCAGGACCAAACTAGACTCTTAGTATTTAACTCTAGGTCAGCTGTATATATCAGTCAATCCTTTGACTCCCGGACAACATATTTAATTTGGAAATAAACATTTTCCCCCTTGCTACGACAAGAGTTCTGTAAATTCATAGCTACATCATGATGTTTTGATGATGTCTGTTTCATAGCGTTTGTTCCATCTTACAATGTTAGTACTAAGTAATATTGCTTTATTACAGTATGCATTTACAGCATATGCTATTCTACTGATCTGTCACAAATTACATACTAAATTTTGTTATCACTAAAGTGGGTTCTATGTTTCAGGAAAAACCAAAGCTTCTAGAATTTGCAAAGAAAGTTTTTTTTTTTTGCACAAAACATATCTTTTTGTCAGCGCTTCTTAAGAGCTCAGTGAAGACTCTTGATGGAAGAAGAGAAATGCCATCAGCCACAGCCGTTTGAATTGTACTATCTTTTTAAAATCATCTTGAACTGATTTACTTAGGCCAAAAAATATAAAAAGTAAAGAGTCAGTCATCTTAGATCCCTACAAATTTACTTCAAATTATCTTCTCTTAGTTACTACTTTCGTTGAACAGTATTATCCTTCCTGAAATATTTCATAAGCATTTGCCAATAGAATTCTTAATGTAAAAGATGCAAATTAATGTTTTGATGACATTTTTCTTCAGATATCTGTTACCTTAATCTCACGAATGGTTTCCCTTGCCAAATGAAATTGATTAAGACAACAATGGATAGAATAGAAAGAACTGATAGTAAGAGAGATCTAAATGAAACAATTCTCTAACTTTATACAAAAGTAGTCTCAAAGAGAGTTATAAAAAAATCTACTACTTATTTTGTGTGACTTACGGACTTATATGCACTAAGTGTGGAAATCAATTTTATTAACAGAAATTAATTTTATGTTCAGAACTTAATAATCTCATTTTTTTTTTAACTAGCTTTTCATAGATGTTTGTATAAAATATAACAACAAATATGAAGCTGTGAAGTATTTACCAAGGATACGAGATGAAAATAAGGTCAAATATTATATAAAAATAGGGTAAGTGGTAATAATAAATTCATTATTGGAACAATGATAAGCTTTTGAGGAAAGACGTAATGAACTTGACAAAATGTGTGTCATTCTCTTTAATAAAGTTTTATTACTATATTTACAGTGAAATGAATATAACTGTATCATAAATTTGTTATCATGGTTAAATAAAATTGCATAAATATACTTTTTATTAAATTAACATTACACAAGCAAAAAAACAACAACATATAAATGAATTCAAATATTAATATATATATTAAAACAAGTGTATTAAAGAAAATAAATTAGTAAATAAGAAAAATACTTCAACAATTCCAGATATCAGTTTTAAACAAAAAGAAAAAACTGAAAAAATAACTTTCATCCAAAATAACTGATGAAACTAAGAATAATTTACTTAAAACTTTGCGACTGCATCTTCCCAACAATAAGCTGTTATGTAGAAAATAGGAGATCCTAAGTTTATCCTGATTTAACAAAAGGTAAAATCGTTGATAATTTAAAGTTCAAAGCCACTTTTAAATTGTTGTAAATTTTTAAAAGAGCACAAAATGAAAATGGGGTAATTTGTTAAAAATGAAAATGCAGTAATTTGTTAAATTTGGCTAAATTATTTTTAGAAAGCCTAAAGTTTAGATAATTTTATCTGCATACTCAAATGGTCTGAGACAGTATTAATTAGCATGCCAACAGTCCTTCTTGATCCAGCAGTAACAGATCAGTTTTGATAACTTTTCATGACTTTAAATCAGTTTATGATCAAACTTGAAGATGAAAATTAATGCAAAAACTGTTGATGGTTTGTGTAACTGATAGTTTATTGAAATATTACTTAAAAGTAGAGTAATCATAACAGGATAAACTCTTCTTTAGGAATTTTCCCACTTTGAGGGAGTTTTACTCAATATTTTGGCTTGGTTCCTTAAGCTATCTTCCTAGAGATTGCAAGCACATTGATATAAAGGGGAGGGGGAGACAGTGAAGATTTAGGCAGGACAGGTCCTTGGGACAAGATTTTAATTGCATGGAGGTATATTTGTGCTAAAAGTGAGAGGGAAAAGCGATTTTGTGTATTTCTTTAAAATGAAAGAAAGGGGAAAAATAAAATAAATAAATAAAAATAATAAATAAATAATGTGATAAACTGATGTAACAGGCAACAGGGAGTAGAGGGAGTCTTAAGAAGAAAGAAGGCCATGGAAACAGCTTGTCCGAGACATGGACAAAGTTGATATAATTCTCATTGTCTCCTGAAAAAGGCTCAAGGAACTGAGCCGAAATATTGAGTAAAACTCACTCGGAGTGGAAAATTCCTCATAGAAGTCGGCTATTCTCCTTCAGTTAGTAGGTAATCATAAATTCATTATTAGAATAGTTATTAAGCGTTAGGAAGATAGTTTAAATATGTAATGAATTTAATATCATTATTTTTTGCAAAATTACTTTTTGTAATGTCTTAATTCTCTTTTGTAATTTTAGCCAATATCTGGAAGCAGCAAACATTGCCTTTGAACAGAAAGTTGACCAAGGCCTTTTGATGGTTCAAGCTAAATGCGGTCCATCCCATCGAGATGTAATAGAAAAAAATCAAACTTACCGTGCACAACTAAGTACCAGGAGGTAAATTGTTTCTAATACTTATCTAATTTCAAAATTCAATAAAATAAAATTGCTTTTCTCTATTAGCTTTTTTTTTGGTACCACCAAATCATTGCTACATCAGTAATAAAGCAACTTGTATAAACTGTGTTGTCTAATATGATTTCTTGATTCTTCAGCAGTGCTTCTGACCATAAGCTGTATTCAGTGTTGTTTAGTGTTCAATGGGATTCTAAGACATGTACACTGGAAATGTAAAATGCCAAACTGTGATTTTTCACTTTGTAAATACAAGAGTTGATCAGAAAGTTTACAATGCTAGAAATAAATTTATGAGTTTGCCATAATGCTGGCAGTTGCTTAAAATATCTGATAGAGGGCTGTACTGCTTAGTGCCGCAAAGTCTTACTCATGCGTATCATTGGAGATGCGTGACATTTCAAAATGGCGAAAGACTTAGATAATGGTCTCCTTTTGAAACATACAAGAAATTGCACAACGAAATCAAGAAGATCCTCCTTCATGACCATAAGTTGCACAGAACACTCAGAAGTTGATGCACTGTTTCCACTGGGAAGATTTTGAATAATATCCATACAGGAAGGATTTGGCTTCTAGTGATTTTCATCTGTTCCCAGCCTTAAAAGAGCACATATTATATCATTGCTTACATGCAATAGGGAAGTTTAATATGATGCAAAAATGTGCTACAATAGCAGGGTCCTGATTTGTAACTGATCAAACTTTTTGACATATGCCTCGGTCATCAAGATGACTGTAGGAAAATAGTGTAAATGTGCTACTTTAAGAGCAACATCTCATATACATCCAATAAACTTTTGCTTTTCGCACATAAACTTTGTAAACTTTTTTTCTGATCGATTTAAGTGTATGAAAGCAAATATTCCTGAATAGTATTTCAGTCCCTGTACCATGGATATTTCTGATACTACACGAATATTTCAAAACTTTTTATAAAGATTGATCCAAAGGAGAGTCTTACATTGGAGCAGCCAACTTCAGTTATGGTATTCACCTTCCTTCTGAAGTTTCAATCTTTACTGCAAAGCTCCAAGTCATTTTATGACTTTAAAATATGCATTCAAAGAAGAGTTATAGAAAATTCTTATCTACTGTGATTTTTAGAATGCTCTGCAGGCATTGTCAGTCCCACCCTGAACAGTCATCCTGTTCTTTTATCCATTTAAGATTTATTACATTGTTTTAAACATTATCAACATCATTTTCTGCTGGATTCCTGGTCAAGTAGGAATTGTTAGCAATGAACTTGCCGATCTCTTACCAAATCTGCTACCACTCTGCCACTGCAGCTCATCTCTATCTGTCATTCCGACATTTATATCACTTGCACTGACAGTGGAGTGTGCTTCATAGTAACAAACTTCATTTAGTTAGCCCTGTTTTATCCTTTCCTAAAAATATTGATAGAATGAGTAATACTTCATGAGAAGATGTTCTACTAGCATGTCTCCAAATTGGACACATGAAGCTTACTCGCCAGTATTTACTGCTTAAAGATCAGCCTCCGTATGTGCTAGTTGTTTAACCATTCATCATAGTTTAATTGAATGTAGTGCTTTTAATCAATGTCATTGTCAGTGTTTTTATCCTCTTTTTAAGTTTAGCATTCCATTTTGTATGTCCTTGCTTTAAAATAATAATGATCTTTCACCAGTCTCATCTGTCGTAAGAATGATTCATCTTATGTGGTCTTGCCATCTTTTTAGAATTTTAAAATTTTTACTGATGATTTTTCTATGCTTTTATATAATATCTTTTTTACATTTGTCTTCCTTTTAGTCCTGTAATTTTTATTCTTTATTTTCTTATTTTATTGGTCCTACAAGAGTTTTGTAGGGTATTACAAGGGTTAATCCATTACAAGTGGATTTTTTCAAGGAACTTCACATTGAGCATGTCACTTGCAGATATATTCATACACCACTCATAAAGGGTTAAAAGTTTTTTATGTATATATTCTGCAGTAGAAAAATATTCTTGATTTTATATATTTTATCTACTTTACCTTGTTATACTTTTTGTTTAAAGTTTTACTTTTCCTGGCATAGGGTCAGCCGAAAATGTTTAAAATTAAATAATCAGTCAACCAGCTTAATAAAGTTTAAAAAGTTTAAATTGTGTTGTAGTAGCCTAGCTTTAAAAATAGTTTTGCAGTATTCAGCAAATGAGGCAGATTACTACTATTAATGGGTCTTTAATAATATTCTTTAAAAATTATTAATTTTATTCTTGCAGGTAATGATGTCGAAGAAAAGAATTTCCAATACTGTTAACAACCAAAAGGAAGTGAGGAACTGTTACATTATGGTAATGTGTTATTATTAGAAAACGCAAATGAATTTACATCTGCTTTGTTATTATTGCAGATTACAAATATTTCATAATTCAACTTTATTAATAAAAACAATTTGGTTTAATAAGCATTACCTGTGGATTATCCTTGATAAATCTGTTTAACTGAATAAATTTTTGTAATCATTAAGCAAGGAGGAAAACCCAAGAATTAAGAAGTAAATGATATAATATTCATTGAGAATTCAGGCACAGGAAATCATTCCATCAAAGTAATTGCTAAAAGAAATGGATGTTGTATAAATCAGCTGATTATTAAGTGCAAGATGCAAGATAAGTGCTGATCGATATACTTGTTTAGTTTGTAAATTTTGTATTTTAAGAAGTCCATTTTCTAATATTTACATATTTAAATGTTTTTCTGTTTTAAATTTTGATTGCATAATTTGAATATTTGTATAAATAAATTTATTTATTAAATATATTTTGTGACCAGTTAATATTAACAAATTGTAACAAACTGCTTATAAAAACTAAGAAACCAACACTGAAATGCCAAAAAACCTGGGAAGGGTTATACCATGGCCATTTCATGCCACCACACCCTTGCAGTTAATGGAATCATCCGGAAACAACATGTATATAGAATGGCAGACATCTCTGCAATCTCAAGTAGTAGCATTCACAACTCCGATGGCAGCTTATTAGGACTTAAGCGACTTCAAAAGAGTTATGATTGTAGGGGCCCAGATAGAAATGTCTTCACTCCATCTCAGAAATTACTACAAAGTTCAGATTCACACATTCAACAATTTCAAGGGTGTAGCTGGACTACATGACATCAGAGAAAATATTCAGCTTGTGAGACTGGCATGGTCGAAAAAAAGCTTTTGATGAATGTTAACTGCGGCATCTGATATGCATCGTAACATCCAGCCCACATGCAACATTGCCACAAATATTCAGCGCAATTCAGTGCTACGACCAGTCCTAGTATCATCTTTCGAACAGTCTCTGTGTTCTGTGGGGTTCTGGAGATGACAGCCTATCTGGATACCATTACTGATCACACAACACAAGGCTATGTGCCTTGCCTGGGCTCGGGAACATAGCCATTTGACTCTAGATGACTACACTGGAAATGTGTAGCCTGGTCCGATGAATTGCAGATGGGCAACTCTGTGTGTAGCAAAAACACCAAGCAGCACAGGATCCCGAATGCCTACAAGGGACAATACAGGTTGGCGAAGGCACCTAAAAAAGAAGAAGATGACTGTTAAATTATGGGGTGTGTTCAACTGGTACACAATAGGACCCCTCATATGTCTGCAGACTTATATCACCGTCCTTTCATCCATTCATGTCCTGCATTTAAGCTGATAGGTGCGGCCTTTTACAATGCACCACCTCACAAGACCACATTCACCCGATTATGGCTGGATGAGCATTGAATTGAGTTTGCCATCATGTTTTAGCCCCTGCTTTCGCCACATTTGAATGCCATCAAACACAGTTACGATGCACTTCAACTTGCAGTCACTGCCAGGAATCTACCACCATCAAGCATTATGGAATTGTGATGTGCACTCTCCACAGTACTCTCGCTCTTGAAGTCCATGGCAAGTCGTGTTGCTGCTGTCAGCCAAGCATGAGGAGGTACTCCGCGGTATTACACAGGCATCCTAGATTTTTTTTGGCACTTCAGTGTATATCATTTTTTTTTATTGTCTTTTATTTTCGTAGTCTTGTTTTGAAAAAAGCAGATGACTTTTTAAGACAATTAAGTTTGCTGCATTTTTTTGTTTTGTTTTGTTTACTTTCGACAATTCTAAGAATCACAAAACATTGTAAAATAATTAGGCACTATGACTAATGTTAATGAGATAATATTGAAAAATGATAATACCATGGCAAGTTCTTTTTAACATTCAAAGCATTCTCTGTTTAATTGTACTCAGTACTCATGATGATTCCCCTTTGCCAGTACATGGTGAGGAGTCCATCCATGGAAGGTTCTTTTTTCATAAGACAGTCCCTATGGATTTGAATACCTGTCCATATGTTTCTCATGCATGGAGACCTGAGTCTTAGGAAAGGGGGCTCCTGGTAGTAAGCAACTATTGCTTGTAGTTGCAACACACTGCTTTGGCCTCTGCTTCTGGTAAACAAGAGATCTCAGGGTGGCCCCCAAGATTGATTATCTCTTACTACTTCAGTAGTAGGTTTTGCTTAGGGTCAACTATGTAGTCTGAAGATTTGGGGGTTACTTAATCTTATATCTTTGATGTATTTTCTGTGGCATTGCCTTGAAAGGTTTTTCTACCATCACGACTTTTTCTTGTTGGGCTATAAGGTGGGTGAGGAGGGCGAACTGTGAATTTTTTTTTTTTCATATGGATCAAAAAGATTTTCTAATTTTGGGTAGCAATTCCCGCACAGTCGCCTAACCATGTGTTCCAATCACTACACCCGTCTTAATCATATTGCACTCCTTAACTGATAAGCCTTTATCAACCTTGTTCCCTTTTTAATCTTCAAAGCTATACTTAAAGTGACATCAACCATTAAATCAACTGAGAAGCTCAGATCTGGTGATTTGCTCCTCGAGTTACCATTGTCACAAGCAGCTGGGCAGACACTCAGCAATATCTAATAACTATAATATCTAATATCAATATCTAATATCTGCATTAAAGCACAGGACCCTCAATTTTTCAAGAGGTTTCACAGTGGAATAAAATCTACATGATGTAAGCAAAACATCTGCCTGAGAACTTCAAATCCCAGAGTTTGACTACATAAACATCACTGAGACAATAATGATGTTTCAACTAACACAATAATATTGATCTTCAATTCTTCAGCTTTTCCAAAAACTGAGAAAGGTGTTCTATTGTAATGTAAGACCATATATTCCAAACCCACTGAGGTATTATAATTGTCAGTCATATGGCCATGGATCCTCAACATGTTGAGGCAAGGCTACCTGTTTCAAGTGTGTGTGCCAATTGCTATAGCGACTATCCTGGATACTCCAGGACATGTCCTCACTAGAAGGAAGAAAAGTAGATACAGTAAGATCTGAGGTGTTATTATCGAAGATCTTCTAGTTTATCATCATTTTTGTGTTTCAATACTGGTTCACCCACACATTCTGCATCTTCTCTGGAACTTGATACTACATTGTTTTTCCAAAATATTTTCCTGGAGGCAGTGATCATTTCTGTATCATTCTTAAGGAACTACCACAATCTATTACTTTTTCTATTCAACCTCCATGATATAAGTTTGAATTGGAAGATTGGACATGTTTTATTGATAGATATCAACTGAAATCTACTGAGCTTTCTGATAATATCAACATCATAATTCGGAAAGTCAATACTATAATCCTTACTACTGCATGAGCTACAATTCCTCAGTTGTCTTGTCGTTGCTTTCTGAATCCAAAGCCATGGTCGAATTCTTCCTGCATTTTGTCACATAGAGCACAGAAGAAATCATGGAATATTTTTTGCCAATATCTTACATAGTAAATCTTCTAATATTTAAGCAAACTTGAGCTTTAGCTCGGCAATGTGATGAATTGCACAAAAGGAATCTTGAAACTCATTCATATCTCCTTACAGAGTTGTATATCATCAAAAACACTCTAGGATAAGATTTGAAAGGTGCATGGTCACTATTAATCACAACAGTTCACCATTCTTAAGGAAAATGGAACAAATTTATCTATAATCGATAATCAAGTGGAGCCTTTGCTCACAACTCCGGTTTGGTAACGTTTATACCTGAATTTGAACAGATCAATAACAACATGCTGAAGTTACTCCTTTAGCCTACAAATGCACTTGCAGCCAAAAGTGGGGACTTGCAACCCAAACCACAGGAATTTGAGAGGAAATCTCCCCTTTGCTTGCCTCCGGCAGTGTAATGAATACTTCTATTGTGTGGTTTTGTCCTGGGCTTTTTGATCAACACAGAGAAAATATATTCTGTTTTATTTTGGGAGGCAAGTGAAGATCCCTCCGGGTTCCCGTAATTAACTTTTCCCCCTTTTCCCCTCAAATTCCTGTGGTGTAGGTTGCAAGTCCCCACTTTTAGCTGCAAGTGAGTTTGTAGGCTTACATTTTACTTTCTCTAATCCCATTTTTCTTTCTCTCGATCTTGCAGAGAACGAAAGTGGATCGGTGATCATGTGATTGAAGACGTTGCCATATCAATCGTTCAGCAGTCGTTGGAGAGTGCTGCAGGTTCAGGTAGTGCCCAAGCCATATCACAACAATTAGATCTACCCTGGTGCACAGTTAGAAAGATCATGAGAAACTTAATTCATTTTTTTCCATACAAGATCAGTCACAGACAAGAACTGCTTCCAGGTGACAAGGAGAAATGACTCACTTTTGACCTTCCTGGTCAAAAGGATGCAAGTAGATACATCGTGGTCATGGAACATCCTGTGGAGCGCCGAAGCACACTTTTATTTGAATGGCACTGTGAACACCCAAAATTGCTGTGTATGGGCCCAGGAAAATCCACATGTTTTCCAGGAAATGACTCTGCATTTGCCCAAGCTTACAGTCTGGTGTGGGTTCACATCCAACTTTATCCTGGGTCCAAATTTTTTTGAAGAAATTACTGCTAATGGTCCTCAGAGATGTTCCGTTACTGCGACTAGATATCATCACATGCTCCAGAACTTCGTAATACCCCAGATACAGGAAAGACTGTGTCTTGATAGATAGGTGTACCTAATAAAGTGGCCGGACTGTATATGAAAGCAGGCGCAAAACTAAATCGGATTACGCAGTGTTAAAATTCAAAGAAATTTATTATTTTGCTTCAAAGTTTCATCCCCAAAGCAGAAAGAATTCTGTGTTTCCAAACAAACAGAATATTTTCAATCGCTTGTCGGTTAATCAAGTTTGTTCAAAAGAGTTTAATCGATTGTTGTGTTCTCTTGTGGGCTCAGGTGCAAGATGGAATGAACAGGGAAACAAGTTGAAAGTTATTAGATTAAATAAATATCCGAACTGTGGAAATCTTCAACAAGCCTTATTTTTTGTTGTAGAAGAATTACAATGATTCGTGAAGACATAGTACCTGATATTTCCTAGAAGAAGAAAATTAAAGTTTCCTGACTAGCTTCAGGAGAGAAAAAGCAAAAGAAAATAAAGTTAGAACTGGCAAAATTAATAAAAAACACCAAAATACTTCATTTAATGAAAAACATCTGTAAATAAGTAAATGTATGCAATTTGTCTTAAAATTCTAATAAATGGCATTATAAGAAAAAACATATACGCCCTTGAATAAGGAATCACTGATCTGTTTTTAGATTTTTCGATACCGGGAATCTAGAACAGCTGTTTCAGGGTTCCTAACTTACAGCTCAGTGAAATCAAGAAACATAAGAAGGAAAGAAAAGTCAACAAGATAATGGTCCTCTATATTAAAAAACATCAATATATAAAATAAAAATAAAAAATAAAGGGCAGAAATTCAATCCCCGCTAGCAACTGCTTAGTTTATGAAGGAGTAAATTATAAAAAATAATATATTTAACAAACAACTTTCCTTTATGTTTCTTGGGATCACTGAGCTCTACGATACTGGGCAAATCAGGCTGATGAAGGTTAGGAAACCTGAAACAACTGTTCTCGATTTTCAGTATTGAAAAATCTAAAAACAGATCAGTGATTCTTATTCATGTGCGTGTATGTTTATGTTAATATTATTTCCGCACGTTAAATTTGTTCTGATAAATGGCTTTATCATTGAACTTCAAGCTTTCATTGATGAGACGAACATTCTCATTATACCGGGTGTTTATAATTCAAGTTCCCCATTTCTGCGCGGTCTGGAGACCGCATTATTGCACGGATAGTAATGCAACTTTGTATATAAGCTATGTAGAGCATGGGGAAGAGAATTCCAACGGAAAAAAAATTACTTCAAAAAGTTGCCACCATGTGAAAAAGTGGCGCTGCAAGATCATAAACAGACGATGGGAATGCTTTTAAAGTGACTGTTCAATATGCCTACCTTCTGCGTCGATGACATGCTGGAAGCGCAGGACAGCGTGCTTACAAATACACGAAGAATGTCTCGTGAAATGGCTGCAACCTGACAAATGATATTGGCTTTCAGTTCAGGCAAAGTCCGTACGTGTCCCTCATAAACACGATCTTTCAGGATTCCCCATAGCCAGAAGTCACATGGATTAAGGTCTTGTGAATGGGTAGGCCACGTCTCTGGAAAGCGTCTAGACAGAACACTGTCATCGCCGAAGCGGGCACGAAGAAGTTCCTTTACTGGGCGACCAATATGCGGTGCTGCACTATCTTGCATTGCAAGGCTGGAACCACATGTCGTGCAAGAGTTGACAGTAATGTGCACTTGTAACAGTGCACCGGACAGGACCTGCAGGTGTCATCTCCTCAAAAAAATATGGACCCAGAATGAAATCCACAGTGAATCCACACCATGCAGTCCCATATTGGGAATGCAACGGCTGGGAATGCGCCACATGGGGGTTTAAGGAACCCCTCACGCGACAATTCTGCATGTTCACAGCGCCGTCAAGCGTAAATTGCGCCTCATCTGTCCACAGAATGTTCCAGGGCCATGCATCGTTGAAAGCCATTTTAGCCAAGAAACAAAATGCGAAGTCTGACAGCATTTGTGGATCTTGCGGCTGTAACTGATACAGTATCTGAATTTTATACGGATACCAGTGAAGAATGGACCGCAAAATCTTTCGCACCGTGGACCATGGAATTGTTAATTCACGTGTACTGGTCGCTGAGTACCGGGCCACTGACGCTCTGTCAGCTACTGCTACTGCCACTTTGTGGACAACGTCCCCGTAATCGGGTGGCGTCCTCTTCCTGGTAGCACACCTAACTCCCCTGCCTCTTCGAATTTCTGCATCATCTTTCGTAAAACCCTTGCCGTCATGGGTCCTGTTCGCAATCCCTTCAAACGACGATATTCTCGCAGTGCTGATATAGTATTGCTGCTGTTCTGGTAATAGTTCTTCACCAGAAAAGCACATTCTTTTTTTCCAATGGCATGATGATTTCTGCAAATTGGTCATTCACAGATGCATTGCGCTTAAAGTCACTGTATGATACAGTGACATACAATGACTTTAATTGCGCTTTTAACACAGCGCCACTTTTTCACTGGTGGCAACTTTTTGAAGTAATTTTGTTTCCGTTGGAATTCTTTTCCCCATGCTCTACATAGCTTATATACAAAGTTGCTATCCGTGCTATAATGCGGTCTCCGGCCCGCGTAGAAGTGGGGACCTTTAATTATAACCACCCGGTACACAACGCTTCTTTTCTTTTCTTTATTATTTTGTATTCTTTTTTCTAATCTACTTTACATTTTTTTTTAGGTTTATTATTATCAACTTGTCTGTAGGTTCTGGATAATACTTTTCAATGCAAAAAGTAATTACTATATTTTATTTCGTTTATCATATTCTTACATTATGACATAGTGATACAGGAATAAATTGAGATTATTGGAATAATCCTTAAAAATTATTAAGCCATTATTTTTAAATTAGTGCGTTTTTATGGTATTAATAAATGATAAAAGTTAAATATCATATTTACTTCAATAAAAACATCATAGCTACAAGGCGATATTTCACAAAGGTATCTTCCTTTGCTTCCTCAGGCTCCATTTTACAAAACTTTAAAATAAAACGGTTATTACAAAGGTCTTTTTTAGTCCTACTATTGTTAACATGTTCAAAATACTCAAATTATTACAAAAAAATAAGTACAATTCTTAGTATGTTTACCAAGTATTCAATTATTGCAGAATAATAAGATGCGCAATTATTATAGAATAAAAAGGTAAATCATTATAGAATAATAAGCATAATTATTACATAAAAAAAAGCATAATTTATTGGAATTTTATAACGTTTTTGTGGTATTTTTAAAACGTTTTACTAAAAACTTACTTATTTCCATACCTTTTTGTCTATTATACATTCAAAATTTTGAATTACACAAGCTTCAATATAAATCGAGGTGTTGTATGAGTTTCCTGGAGTAAATAATTAATTTCTGGATCCGAATTATGTTCATTTTTCAAACAGTGCTCTGCCCATATCGGAAATTCTCGGGTTGTTATTCCTATTATTTGCTCCTGGACTATATAATAATTCTGTAATAATTGAATACTTGGTGAACATTCTAAGAATGGTACTTATCATTTTGTAATAATTTGAGTATTTTGAACATGCTAACAATAGTAAAAAGATCTTTGTAATAATCTTTTTATTTTAAAGTTTTGTAAAATGGAAGCAAAGGAAGATACCTTTGTGAAATATCGCCTTGTAGTTATGATGTTTTTATTGAAGTAAATATGATTATAAATAATATTTATATTTATAAGATACGTTGCTTTTTGGAAGAAAAATTAAATAAAGAAACACAAGATCTTGTTATTTCCTTATTAATTTGGCATTTCAACCAGATTTCTTCTATTTTTTTTGCACACCGAATAAATTTCGCAGAAAGCTGCCACTATCAAAATCTTGAGGAAATGATGAGAACTAGAATTTTCGAATTAATCATTCTGCTCGTTCAATACAAATGCTCTGGCGCCAGTAGCGTAACAAGGAGCATGAGGCCCCGTGTTTATAGTTCAATATGAACCCCCCCCCCCCGATTAGAATGACGTCACTCGCAAACAAAGGAATCGTAAGTTCGCAGTAGTTATTTGCGTTTTTTAAATGTATATGTTGTATGAAGTTGAAACGCTTTTTTTCTTTAAGTTTCTTGCAACATTACTTTTTCCAGACATTTTTGTTTCAAATGAAAATTCGAATTTGTCAATAGCCTTCTGTATTTTGAAGTAAACCACTCAAGAGACTCGTAAAAATCGGTGTTTCTTCGTCGACGATTCAAACAAGAATGACTGGAATAAGACCATAGATGAGATTTGGATTTAGTTTCTAAAGATAATCTTCATAGAAAAGATCTTCAGCTACATTACGTCCCGATAATTGATATGGCGCTTTTGAAACAGCGCTTGAAACCTCCTAATAGCTTAGAGTAAAAGTAAACCCCCAAAAAAAGTAAAGCAAAAAGTAACGCATTTTCATTACTCCATTACAAATAAAAGTAACTGAGTTACAGTTACTCAATTAAAAAAAGTAACGTCGTTACCGATCGTTACTACAAAAAGTAAATGTTACAAGTAACCCACGTAACACAAAGCGTTGGCCCAACGTTGGCTGATGGTTGGCACTGTTGGGGAATGGTTGGTGGTTTTGCCAACCAAATGCCTACATTGGGCCAACATCGGCAAACAGGCGTTGGGCCTACGTTATGAAAACATCGTTGGCCCAACGTTGTTTTTTTGGTTGGCAAATTAAAAGTGACAAATTATGTATCATGTGTTTATATTATTGGCAAATTAAAATACATATGTAATTTTAAAATTAAAATAATGATTTCATTGCATGAAATTTAAATGTTAAAATTACTCTGGGCAACATCCTATGTGGAAGCACCGCCTAGCCGCGAGCTCCGGTAGAGGGCAACACCTCCGTGTTCGCAGCCCATGCGTTCATTCGGATATTTCGTTGAATTTCGATTGTTCTTTTAAAGAGAGAAATTGCAGTTTTTATCAATCGAATATAATGTATTTTACACAATTCTTTGTCGAGAATCTGGAGATAACAAAGATAAGACCCTTTTTATTTAATATAATTTAAAATACTTTTGAAATATATCTTAACGAATTCATTAGGCCTATAACGTTTACAGCAAATCAAATCACAGGTGAAGTTCGAATAATGAATGTATGTTAGTTTCTTTCTGCATTTAAGGTTTTAAAAAAATACTTAGAAATTAATGAATGTTTCGTAAATTACATGATAATTAGATTTTAAAATGGATATCATTATCATAGGTATTAGTAATGAAATTTTGAAACTATTAATTAAATCAGTTTGGTGCTGTTGTTTATCTGTTTGAATTACAAAATTTTAGTTAAAATAATATTTTTTTTATCTTATCTATTTTATATTTTCTTTTCTCTTAATTATTGTTCTTTAATTAACATTGGTTGAAGGAAATCATTAAAATTTTATTTCCTTTAAAATTAAAAACGTTTTTAAAACAAAATACCTGTTGTGTTTCATAATTATACTAAGAGAATAATATAATTGGATTTAATTTTAGTAAATAATAATGCACATTTCAAAAATGTGGATATTTTCTATAATAAAAATAAAGGAGATTTCGTTTGTTTTGTGTTCACGATTTTAAATATATATTTATAAACAGCCTTTTAAAGAAAATAATCTTAGTTTGAATAACTTCATCAGCTAAAACTATAAAAAACGAATAATAAAATCCCAAATCAAACAAAAAAATTCATTACTTTTTATTATAGCATTTGATTCATAGTTATTTTCATTGAATCATTAATCTAGATTAATTATTGACTAGTTGACCCGTGCGAATAATTCGCACCAAAAAAACCACCTTTGAGAAATAATAAACAAATCCAACAGCTGTCGTACGTTAGTTAAACATATTGTCAATAGCTGGCGCCTTTTCCATTTTTATAAAAAGGTTGACCCTTGCGAATAATTCGTATGGTATATTGAAATAATTCGCTATATTAGAATACTGGAATATTTACATGGTATATTGTAATAATTCGCATAATTCAGACACCGAATGGTAATGTAGAAATACATTACTGAACAGATTGCCTTCTACATTTTTATAAAAAGATTTTTAAATAAAGTTTTTTAGCGAAACCATCAATTTTAAAGAATTTGTTTATTTTTTTGTCATTAACGGTGAACGTAATCTTCAAAATGATATCTCAATCATTTGATTTTGATGAAGTATTAAGGGAACTAAACAAACAAACAAAAAAAAAAACCTTTAAAAAATAATATATGAGAAATTGACAAATTTTTGTTTTTTTATTCTAATAAATCGTAATTTTTATTAAAATAAAAATTTTTTTTATGTGTTCTTATTAAATAATCGATGGAAAATCATTTTAAAATGCATTTTTATTCAAAAAAGGATATATTTGAATTACGACGCTGCAGTGTTTCGGTTTCGAAAAATAAGCCGCTTCTGTTAAAGCGTTTCTCCATTTTTATAAAAAGGTTTTTAAAATTAAGTTTTTTAACGAAAGCATTAACTTTAAACAATTTGTTTATTTTTCGTCAGTAGCGGGGAACGTAATCTTCAAAATGATGTCTCAATCATTGATTTTGATGAAGTATTAAGGGAGATATGGCATACCGACACAAAAACACCTTTGAGAAATAATATATAGTGATTCTGTAGATTTTATACCAAAATTATTAAAAAACTGAAATATTACTACATGAAAGCGTTATTAGTAAAAAATACGAATTTCTTGCCATTACAGCGCCTCATTAAATAATCATAAGATTATTAATACGTAATTTTTATAGTATTTCAATACAACCCGTATTGTCACCCAAAAGAAATTAGTTGTAATTATATATTAATCTTCAAAATTATTCACATGGTCTTCCTTAATGATAATAAAATAATTTCGAACCTCATTCAATATTCAAATAAAAATTTATAAATAAATCAAAAATATATCAGAGTTGCAGTCGTTAAAATTGAAATATGAAAAAAATTGTGATTTCTTAAAATGGGATGTATTTACAGTGGCTCCGAGATTTGAGATTTTATTACTGCACGGATCAATGCATATCCCAAATAGAGGGGGTTATCTTTTAGGAATTGGGGTGAAGGAGTTTGACCTAATACCTTTTTGACCCCTTTCTGAAGGCCCAAATAAGAATGAATTGAATATATTAATTACAGATATTCAATAAAATTGAATTCATTGAATTTTATTGGATTTGTGTAATTCAGAAAATACCTTTATTTAATCAGTAATCGATTATTGATCTAGATTAAATACTGCTTATTTAGATTTAATAAAGTTAATTATTAAGAATGTTACTAGTTAAAAAAATTTAGTAAAAAATTCATATCAGCTTATCATGCCGAAACATTGTTTTATAATTTTTAAAATATATCCTTACTTGGAATTTAATGTTATGTATTTAAAAAAATTTTAAAACAAGTAACAATTTGAATATTTCGATGATGAAATCATCATAACAAGAAATTGATAAAAGAAATTATATTTATAGAATTTTCGCTAATATTTTTAATTTTTTGTCAGGCCAGAGAAAATAATTTGAAGACCACTGACACCATTTCCATAATTTAGCTTTACATATATAAAAAATTAATAATAGATATATATTATTTGTATTTTTGTACTTTAAAAACAATTAAATATCTGGGCTTAATAATAAATGACAAATACTACATAAAAAGTTAAACAAACTGTCATACATATTCTATCATATAAAAGACATACTTCCAACGCGGATTAAAATATTATTATATAATGCTTTATTTGATTCAAACATAAATTACGCTGCTAACATTTGGGCCAATACCAATGACAGTTGTTTAAAATCTATAATTAATCTGCAAAATAAAATTTTAAAGTTAATTTTCTTAAAGCAAAATTTAATTGATAAAAGTATAATGTTAAATTGAAGCTTCAATATAGTATACTAAATCCCAAACAAAAATTCATGTAGGCTACAATATACTAATTGAAAACTATTATAAAATTTTTGAGCACAAGAAAAGAAGAAAAACAAAAATCCTCATATAATCTAATACAATTCAAGTTGTAATAAAATTCAATAAACACACATTTT
>JAFIDM010111354.1:0-24226 GCA_023159025.1 Thereuonema tuberculata | reverse complement strand
AAAAGTTTAGGGTTTCCAATTTGAGATATTTCAGTCCTTCAAAAGTAAGATAGGGACGCATCCTTTGAATAGTGTGAATGTAATAGATGGATTCGAAAATGCTTTCTTCTTAATTTTTTAGTAGTGATTTGTCGTAGGGTAATTAATTTAAAATCATCTCATGAATATCAGATAATTCCAGTGAATATTAGTCCAACGAATACAGGTGTTTTACCTTACAAAAGGTCCGGTAGTTCTAATTTTTTGATATGTTGTCTGGGATGGTTAGTTATTGTTAAAAATGCAAAATGCACAATTCCCCCATCTCCGCGCCCGTCGCCATCTTAAAAAAACCAAAAATAATTACTACTTTCTTTAGATTTTCGCTTATAACGTCTGTTTGGTGCATTTTAGCTACAAAAGTTGCGATATTGTAGCAACTACAATTTCCTACAATATGGTTTTTAAAGTTTGTTTCTAAGACTGATAGTTACGGAGATATACACTTTTTGAAAAATAAAAAAAAAACGCAATTTCCAGAAATTTGTAAAACTTCTAACTTTAGGACCCCGTAATCCAGATATGGCCTATTCTAGGGAAACAAGTATCGGAATAAAATGTGTAGGGAATTTAATTGCCTGCCAAAAGCATATATAGTTTTATGAATCAACCCTACGGAGTGGGGGGTAAAAACAAAATCAAAAATAACGGAATATTGAGGGTTTTGCTATTGTGACTCACTAGTCCAGCAAATAAGAGACCAAAGAGGGGGTACCTTTCAAAAGGTCCGGTAGTTCTAATTATTTGATATGTTGTCTAGGATGGTTAGTAAGTGTTTAAAATGCAAAATGCACAATTCCTTCCCCGCCGCGCCCGCCGCGCCCGCCGCCATCTTAAAAAACCAAAAATAATTGGTACTTTCTTTAGGTTTTGCCTTTAACTTCGTTTTGGTGCATTGTAGCTGCAATAGAGTTTCTCGCAATGTTGTAGAGAATACAATTTCCTACAATTTATTTTTTTATTTTTTTTCTAGGACTGATAATTACGGAGATATGTCTGTTTTAAAGAAATAAACAAAAACGCACTTTCTGGAAACTTGTCAAACTTCTAACTTTAGGACGCTGTAATTCAGTTATGGCCTACTCGAGAGAAACAAGTATCAGAATAAAATGTGTGGGGAATTTAATTCCCTACAAAACGCAAGTCAATTTTTTGACCCTACTGAGTGTGGGGTAAAAAAAATCAAAAACAATGGAGTATTGCGGTTTTTGTTATTGTGACGCACAGAGTATCTAAAAAAAAATCACCAATTAATTTTTAATTGCGGTGATGGCGTGAAATTGGAGTGTATACCAACCCTACTTGAGTTTCTGGCATGAAAATGAAGATGCTGACAGGTTGATAGTTGCCACAGCTAAATGCCTCTCCCCCACGTACGACGCCATCGTCATTGTCGGTGAAAACATTGACCTACTCGTCCTGCTGACTTGCACAACACCTGCTGTCAGCAATATCCACCTCAAAAACCAGCGAGAGGGAAACAGCCAGACGCAATCTACTCCGCCTCCTCCTACAAGTTCAACTCCACAGGCTGTATCTTGCTCCTGCACGCAATGTCGGACTGCGACACCACTTCAACCATTTTTGGGTTTAGAAAGAATAAATTCTGCCAACTTTTTAGGAAAGACCCATCATTGCTGGAGCAGGCGGAGAGGTTCGGGGACCTTGCTGCCACTCCCCACGAAATTTCAGCAGCAGGGAAGAAAATCTTGATATCCCTGTATGGTGGCAGTAACGAAAAGTCATTGAGTCACTTCGCCACACCAAATTCATGACCAGTACCACCAAGCTCAATCTGGCTAAACTACCTCCGACCACTGACGCAGCACATTTCCACTTCCTGAGTTCATACCAGCCGGTCATGGAGTGGATGGGGATTGTCAAAGACCCGATCGAGTGGGGCTGGTGTAGAGGAGCTCGAGGACTGGAACCCATCAGGATGAGTAGCGACGCTGCTCCTGCAAACCTGCTTAAGACCATCTCATGGAGATGCACAACTGGCTGTATGGGGGCGTGTGGCTGTAGAAAGGCGGGCCTCAATTGTTCCACCCTATGCAAATTCTGTGCTGGCCAAGAATGTGACAGCAGGAATGAGGTCCTCGTCGACGACGAAGACGACGACGATCGAGTAACTTCGCCATTTGACGAAAATGAAGACCCCGACTTCATTAAGTCACCTCTATGAACCGAGCGAAGTGAATGGAAATTTGTTTTCTTTTCAGTTTTAGTTCAATGAATATCGATTTTGGTACGATTATTAATACCTTTCGTTCTTACTTTGTTTACATACATGCATCTTTAAAAACTGTATCTGCAATGTTGGTGGGATATTTTAAATTAAACATCCGCTCTCACCAGTAGGTATTCCAGTGAAACAGTACCTGCCTCATGAGCATTGCGATGTAATATATCAGAAACTCAAGTAGGGTTGGTATACACTCCAATTTCAAGCCAACACTGGAAGGTAATTCCTGATTTTTTTTAGATACTCTGTGCGTCACAATAACAAAAACCACAATATTCCGTTGTTTTTTGTTTGTTTTTTACCCCACTCTCCGTAGGGTCAAAAAATTTACATGCGTTTTGTGGGTAATTAAATTCCCTATACATTTTATTCTGATACTTGTTTCCCTATAATAGGCCATAACTGAATTAAAGCGTCCTAAAGTTAGAAGTTTGATAAGTTTCCAGAAAGTGCGTTTTTGTTTATTTCATTAAAACAAACATATCTCCGTAACCATCAGTCCTACAAACAAAATTTAAAAACTAAATTGTTGGAAATTGTATTCTCTACAACATTGCGTAGAACTCTATTGCAGTTACAATTCACCAAAACGAAGTTATAAGCCAAAACCTAAAGAAAGTACCAATTATTTTTGGTTTTTTAAGATGGCGGCGACGCGACGGGCGCGGCGGGGCAGGAATTGTGCATTTTGCATTTTATACACTTACTAACCATCCTAGACAACATATCCAAAAATTAGAACTACCGGACCTTTTGAAAGGTACCCCCCTCTTTGGTCTCTATTTGATGGACTAGTGCGTCACAATATCAAAAACCAGCAATATTCCGTTGTTCTTGATTTTTGATTTTACACAACACTCGTAGGGTTGGTTCATAAAAATATACATGCGTTTTGTAGGTAATTAAATTCCCTACAACTTTTATTCTGATACTTGTTTCCCTAGAATAGGCCATAACTGAATTACAGCGTCCTGAATTTCGAAGTTTGACAAATTTCTGAAAAGTGCTTTTTTTTTGTTTTTCAAAAAGTGCATATCTCCGTAAATATAAATTCTAGAAACAAAATTTAAAAACTAAATTATAGGAAATTGTATTTTCTACAACATTGAGTAGAACTCTTGTGTCGCTAAAATGCACCAAACAGAAGATATAAGCGAAAATCTAAACAAAGTGACGATTTTTTTTGGTTTTTTTCAAGATGGCGGCGGGCGCGGAGATGGGGGAATTGTGCATTTTCTGTTTTAAACACTTACTAACCATCCTAGACAACATATCAAAAAATTAGAACTCTCGGACCTTTTGTAAGGTATCCCCCCTTTTTTTGTCTCTATTCGTTGGACTATATAGGCCACATGAATATTCTTTTCGTTGAGGACGTTATATGTAAAAACATTTGACTATTTGTAAAATTTTTGCAAAAATTCTCTTTGTATTATTTTTGTATCTTTGCATTGTTCATACATACATTTCAGAAAAAAAATTGTTGTGGCTATTGTGGAGGGTTTTAGTAAACTTTCAGATTCATCTACTTCGTATTTATTTATTTATTTATTTACTTATTTATTTATTTATTTATTTGTTTATTTATCTATTTATTTACTAACCTATTTATTTGTTTGAAATAAATTATTATTATTCCAAATTTTTTATGGGTCCGTCGTTAGCAATGGCTAATTTAATATCCTTGTTGTTTAATACCTAACAAAGAATGAATAGCTATTATTCTTTTCTGGGAGTCGTATTCTTAATTCTTAATGCATAATCCTATTCTATGTCTCATGAATTATAGTTGAACGCTTTATGGAAGCAATGAAATGAAGAACTCGAAATGTTTTTCTGTCTTTTTTTCAATAATACTGTCGGGAGATTCATTTCCAAATTCAATGAATATAAAAGAAGTATTTCAGGAACCAATAAATTAAAATAAGCTTTTTTTGTAAGAATTCCGAAGATATAATTGTCACTCATTTCTGCACAGGAAATTCGCTTTAGGAAACCAATTGTCTCCGGCATTTTTTTTATTTCAGGAAAGTTTTATTTCGCGGATTGGTTCACAATTCTCGCGGAATGTAAACAATTTCAAAAAGAAAATTATTGTAAACAATAAATTTAAGGAAACAAAAATAAATAAAATGTTTAGTTTCTCAGTGATATTGCACAATGTGAATTTTGTAAAGGATGATGTCCAAGCATTTGGATTTTTCTGCTGGAGGACGCTTCTATCTGGGATCAGCCAATCGAAAAAAGCTCTCGTTTGAGCTCCGATGAAGCAACTACCGGCGCCAGAGCACTTCATTCTATTTAGTTGTAAAAGAATCATTATTACTAAAATCTTTTATTTCTCTGTCTGTCTGTCTGGCGCAATTTTCTGTTGGACTGAAAAATAAAAATAATTTTTACAATGAAACGTGCTCAACAGGAATCAAACCTGCAACCTTCTGATCCGAAATCAGAAGTCTTATCTATTAGACCAGGGGTCAGCAACCTTTGTTGTAAGAAGGCCAAATATTTTATGTGGGCTTACTGCGGGCCGCACTTGGGCCAAAAAGGAAAATTTTAACAACCAAAAAAAAAATCTTAAGATGCCTCGCATGCCGCACCAAAACGCTTCGCGGGCCGCTGGTTTCCGACCGCTCTATTAGACCATTAGGACTACAACTGTTTTTAATTTATTTTTTTTGACTTATGTGTCCTTTGTTCCCCCCCCCCCCCCCCCCATCAATGAGGAATGTTTTCAAGTTTTTTTTTTAATCTCAAGATTGTTTCTTTATTTTCTATCTGTGATATTGAAAAAAAAGCAATTGTACATAGGAGATATCAGAATACAAAAAAGAGTCAAGAAAGAAAAAAGCTCTATTTCTATTAGATAGACTACTAAAACATCATTAATTTTAACTCAAAAGCCATTACAATTTTTAATTCAAAAACCATCACTGTTTATAACTCAAAAACCACTGAAAAGTACCATTGGAATAAAAAAAGAGGTTCAAGGAAGAAAGAACCACTATTTTGTTTTGGCAGAATTCCGAAATATCACTATTTGTAACATAAAAACCATCACTATTTGTTAATCAAAACCACTGAAAAGTTGCAATTAGAATAAAAAAACGAAAGTCAAGAACGAAAGATCTATTTCTATTAGGTAGAATATCCATTCACTTTCACAAGAAGACAATTTCCGATCAGACTTACTTATGCGATGTTTAGCAATAAAACTCAAGGACAGACTCTAAATAAATTTGTCATCTATTTGGAGAACGATGTCTTCACTCACGGATCAACTGTATGTGTAAAGTCACAAGTCATCAGAATTTGGTTATCTTCACTTGTAAAAATAGGCACAATCAATTCGTCGCCAAGAGTACCGTGTATAAGCTATGATTTTCATTTATCATCTACATCAACCAACGTCCATCTAAACATATCTCTACTTTGAAGTGTTACAACGAACAATCTGTATACGGGATATGACCTAGATTCATCATCATCATCATCATCATCATTCAGCCTTTATCAGTTCACTGCTGGACGAAGGCCTCCCCCATACATCTCCATCTTTTACGGTCACCAACTTCACTTCTCCATCTTTTCCCTCCAAACTTCTCCATCTCATCCTTCCATCTTCCCTTTGGTCTTCCTCTTTTCCTTTGACCTGTGGATGGTTTCCAAAACGTGGTCAGGCTCGTCCAGTTTTCCTTAGTCTTTCTGGCCAGGTGTCCTGCCCACCTCCACTTTGACTTCTTTAGACATAGCGTCTTGTACTTTGGTTTGTTGTCTGATCCACGTGTTTCTTTTCCTGTCTCTCAATATTATATTTAACATGTTTCTTTCCATTCGTCTCTGAGAAACCTTAATCTTATTTTCTTGGTTTTTTAGTCGTTGTCCATGTTTTCCCTGCATATGTTAACACAGGCAGGATACACTTATTGTACGGTTGTCCTTTTAGGCTTTCACGTATGTCTGCTTTAAAAATATACCTCATTTTTCTGAAAGCCACCCATGAAAGTTGAATTTGATTTCCTTTTTCATCCCTCCATTAATCTGCAATATTTGTCGTAGGTAGTTAAATGTTTCTACAATTTCGATATCTTGATTTTTCCAACTGAATATTCCTTGGTTCCATAAATTTATTGAACATCAACTTGGCTTTTTCTTTATTAATTTATAAGCATAATATTTTGCTTTCTTAGTTTTTATTTATTAACATTTTCTCAAGCTGCTGGGGATCTCTTGATATAATAACTTTGTCTTCTGCCTATCTTAGATGGGAAATCCTCTTTTGATTTATTTTAATATCTTCCCTTTTCCAGTTTAATCTATAGAAAATCAGATCAAGTGCAGCAGTAAACAACTTTGGGGATTGGGAGTCGCCTTGTCTGATTCCCTTTTCTAGGTGTATGGCTCCGCTGATTTCATTTAGAGTAAAAGTTGCTCTTATCTTGTTGTAAATATTTTGAATGAAATCAATGTATGTTCTCTCTATTTCTAGTTTGGACAAGCATTCTACTATTGCCTGGGTCTTAATGGAATCAAAGGCTTTTTCAAAGTCATCAAAAGCCAAGCAAAGAGGTCTTTGGAATTCCGTTTGTTTTTCTATAATTTGTCTTAAAGTATGTATATGGTCCATTGTACTGTATCCCTTCCTGAATCCCGCTTGTTCTATTTTTGGTAAAAGTCCTACATAAATTCGAAAGTGGACTTATTGGTCTGTAGTTTTTTTATTTCTTCCCTTTGTCCTTTAAAGATCAGTATTAGTTTGGCATTATTCCAATTTTCTGGGATTCTTCGTTCTCTCAAACATAAATTGTATGAATGCCAAAATTTCCATTAGTTTATCTCCTCCCATTTTTATTGTTTCTATTTCTATTTGGTTCTCTCCGGGACTTTTTCCATTTTTCATATCTCTTAAAGCTGTTTTGATTTCTGATACGTGATCATTCGTACTTCTTGATAGTCGGAATCCTTCTGAGACCGGATTATTTTTGTTTCATCTTTGTATAATTCTGAGTAGAATTCTTGTACCCTTCTTACTATTTTCTTTGTATTCCTGGTTATTGTTCCATCTTTTTCAGCTATGACCTAGATTAGTAGATAATTTTCACTATTTGTACTGAAAAACCACTGAAAAATATCAATAGGAAGTGGAAAAAAAAGAAGCACTATTTCTATTAGGTAGAATACTGAAAAAAATCATTGTTTGTTACTCAAAAACCATCACTATTCATAACTCAAAAACTTCTGAAAAGTATATCTATATTACTAAAATCTTTTATTTCTCTGTCTGTCTGGTGGAATTATTGTATTTTATGAAAATAGAATTAATAAAGTTATCTAGTGGAATCGAACATGCAACCTTCTGCCCCAAAGTTAGACTCTTAGCCATTAGACCACGAGGCCTAAATTCAAATCTCTACAAAAAAAAAAAAAATATCATAGATATATGATTCACACGCTGATTCTAAAAGCAGTCGTGGATTGAGAGAATATAGACATCAAAAATTAATTTAAAAAAAATTAAAAAATGTTTGTTTTAGTTTACTTAATGTAATTTGTGTGTGTGTGTTTTTTTAATAAATAAAAAGTTGTTTTCCGTTACATACGTGAGGCTTCCGGAGCGAAGCGACTGGTAGCCGACTAGTTTTATATAAATTTACTTTTGTCCGTGTGCTCAATCAGTTGAAGATTTTTATTAATTTTTGTATAAATCATTTCTCACATATTCAGGTGTATGGCGTCATTTTTGCATCCACCACCACCTCTAATAATAATACTAAACTTCAGTTTAATTTAGTTTGCAATGAATATTTCAAAATGTTGTAATGAATATACCAAATTTGTAAATGTAACAGAAGTTAAACATCAAGACATTTTAATATTGAATTTCTTTTCAATCAATAAAATATTTAGTTATTTCAAAAATGTTTATTTTCTCTTTTTTTTCATTTTTCATTCATTTTTTACAGTTCTATTTTTAGGTATTCTCTGTTATTTTAATTTTTCTTTGTAGATTTTTTTTTCATTTTTTAAAAAAATATTTTTATGGTTTTTCTTTCATTCTTGTTCTTTTATTTCAAAATTTTTGATTTTTCTTTTTAATTAATCAAAACACAGTTTTTCACTTTTCGCTAAACACCAAATTTCTCCACAATTATAATTACCTTTAAAATTTTTGGCTTGGCTTCCCTACCACCCACATTCAAACCGTAAATATAAATTGTCTTCAAATCGAAACTCCAAAGGAAATAATGCCATATGTTTTATTATAATACAATATTATAATACAGTAACTCCCGATTAGCGCGGCAAAGCAAATTCCGTGGATAATCCGTCATAGAACGTAAAAGGGCGAAAATCAACAGAAAAATGCTTTTAACATGTTTTATTTACATTAAAATGGCAATATATACAGGCACAGTACATACATTATAAACAATTATTATATCTTAAATTATTTATTTATTTTTAAATTTTATTATTAAGGCTAGGCTCTCCCGTAATTTAGTGTAACATGCCGGCCTAAGCTCTGCATTCTTTGTCTGTAGTTGTCTTCACTTAATTTGATAGCGCTCTTTTACCCGACGCGACCATGGCAGCGAGGCCAGGAATTTGTTGCCGCGCTGCCAAGAAGGTTTGCTTTACACACGAAGCGAGCATGGCAGCGCCGCCAAATACTCCAACAATAGAAGAAGCTCATTAAAGGGACTCAAGCAATTCAAGCGACTGTAAACCTTTTATTTTTTATATATTTATTTTACCGATGCACCTAAACTTCTAAAAATGTAATTATGAACTTGTCAAGCATCTGGTTGATTACTATTTTTCTTGTTTTTAATTTTCAAAATATTCTATAATTAATTAAATTGAAATTAAAAAATTAGGCAATTTGGGGGGTCGAGTTAGTACTCAATATTTCCAACTTAAAAACAAAAAAAAAACCTTGTCGAACGCATAAGTGCTAAAAAAATTCCTAAAATAATGATTTGTTTGTATTTATTATTAGTAATAATACTTAGGCCTAATTTTAAAAACAAATTATGTTTTTTAAAATTGTTTTATATTATTTTTTTTTTACATGCTGTAAAAAATCATAATAAAAACTGTTTTCATTTAAGGCTTTCTAAATATGCAGATTCAATGGATGCTGTTCGTTTTCAAAAATAACTTTGTTTTGAAGCATTTTTTAATAGAAATATTTTTTTTTAATTCCATTTTTTCTTCTAATCTCCTTCCTACTTATTTATTGAAATAAAAATTCTTGTTAATTCTATTAAAATCAGTTTATACAAAAATGTTCTTTGTTCATAAATATTCATGAACTTCTAATATGAATTTTTCAGTGTCAAAAGTCCCCATTCTTTAAAGTAGTTTCGTTTTAATCGTGTTTTGCAACACTTCTGAAAGGGAAAATAAACAGCAACAATCTTCTGGTTGCAACGAAAATTGCGTCTCGTGTGAAAGGCTCCACTGAAATCTATAGAATGACGATGATCGCGCCGCCAGCCTGGCGGCTTGAAAAATCGCGTCATGTCACGACCAGAATCCTGGCAGCGCTGCCAAAAGCGACCAAGAAGCCACGTGGGACAGGCTCCACTGAAATCTATTGAACGGCTTGGCGGCGCGATCGTGCCGGCGCTGACATGGTCACTTCATGTGACGGCGCGCTTAGCCTCTTTTCCATCCATCCATAGTTTTCTGTCCGTAGACAGGTCCAGTTCTATGGAGGTCTCACATGGATCTCCTAGAAACACCTGAGGAAAGATACTGGGGGTGGTTTCCCGTTGAGCCTCTTTTATTGTTTACCTTATTCTAGATTTATTTATTTTTTAATTTCGTAATTTAAAAAAAAAAGTAAAATTGTAAAATGGAAATTGCCAAAATGTTCAGCGGATAATTGGGAGTTTACTGTATTTTGTGCAATAATTTTTTTAATCAAATCGCTAGCGGTGGTTTGAACCGTCTTCCCTCCTAAGAAGTGGATCCACCAGCTTCTGAGATGAGAGGTTCCCTATAGGAACTGACTCTTTCAGGAGCGATACGAGAGGGAGGCTGAATAATAAGAGACGCCGAGGCGATCAATTCAGGAAGTTGGCGGCCGAGAGCCACAGAGTGAGGCAGTTTACCCGAGAGGTTAAACAGTCAATTAGTGGCTAAGAGTCACAAAAAGGAGGAGAAGGAAAAAAGACGCCTTTCTTGAGAGAGGAAGGCAGTCTGAAGAAACCGGTGTCGCAGTGTTCCAGTAGAAGTCGCACCTATTCCTGGCAGAAGTTCAAGTCGCACCTATTCCTGGCAGAAGTTCCCGAACATATGAGCTTTGGACCAAAAGTATTAATTTTGATTCTATTAAGTTCTGCATTACGTAAAAGAAATGCAACATTGCCTTGATGAGTTGATTTAGAATGATCCAATACTTTAATTTTTACTCCAATATTTATATTACGCATACATTACAGTTCAATGTACAGTCGAAATTTAGTAAATTTGTTATTATTGTTAGTCTGAACCCCAAAAAATGTAAAAATAAGAAAAATTATCTTAAGTTGTATTATTTTGGTAAGTCCATTGCGAAATTTTCGTTTAGCTAATTTTAGTGGTTTATTCAAATTGCTGAGCTTTAAACTCTAAGTTAGGATTAAGTTGGGACAAATAAATTGTTGAGTTGTTGTAGTAGCACTTCTTATTACAGTGACGGTGCGGCGTGGCTCCACATCCGAGAGGGCTGAGCAATTAACCGGGGATGTAACGACCTGGAAGGGGTGGAAAGTAAATTTTACCGTACGAAAATGGTTGGCACCCAACATGAGAGTATAGAACCACATAATTTAACCCACCTTAGTCGCCCCCTGTCCCGTTACATTTTTGGCGACCCAACGTGGAGGCACGAAGGAGCAAATCGTATTTACATTTTTGGTGCTCCAACGTGTTGGTACAAAGATATTAGGTTTAATGCGCCCTAGCGTTACGTATTTTGAGGCTATCGTGTAGGCTCGAAGAGCTAGGTTAGTTAGTTTTGAACCAACG
The DNA here is from genome assembly GCA_023159025.1 of Thereuonema tuberculata. Taxonomy (NCBI): domain Eukaryota; kingdom Metazoa; phylum Arthropoda; class Chilopoda; order Scutigeromorpha; family Scutigeridae; genus Thereuonema; species Thereuonema tuberculata. Next base: position 12,924 of record JAFIDM010111354.1, on the reverse strand, counting down.
ACGAGAATAGTAAATTAGCTAGGAATCGTTATGAGTAATAATGCAGACTCGAGCGATAAGCTGCCCAAAGACTCGTTTTCCGAATACAGGGAGGCTGAAAGGTACGCCAGTAACAGACGAAACAGTACTTTAATTTTTACTTATTACTTTTATAAATATATTTATATACATATATATATATCTAACAGCCTTTAACAGCCCACTGCTGGACGAAGGTCTCCTTCATGCAGCTCACTGTCTCGGGGGATGAAAAAAATATATATATATTGTGACATTATGCATATATTACAGTTCAATGTACAGTGGAAATTTAGTAAATTTGTTATTAATGTTAGTCTGAACCCCAAAAAATGTAAAAATAAGAAAAATTATCTTAAGTTGTTTTATTTTTGTAAGTCAATTGCAAAATTTTCATTTGCTAATTTTAGTAGTTTATTCAAATTGCTGAGCTTTAAACTCTAAGTTAGGATTAAGTTGGGACAAATAAAATGTTGAGTTAAAGTTTTAAGTTGTTGTAGTAGCAGTTCTTATTACAGTGACGGTGCGGCGTGACCCCCACAACCGAGAGGGCTGAGCAATTAACCGGGGATGTAACGACCTGGAGGGGGTGGAAAGTAAATTTTACAGTACGAAAATGGTTGGCGCACAACATGAGAGTATAGAACCACTTAATTTAAGCCATCTTAGTCGCCCCCTGTCCCGTTACATTTTTGGCGACCCAACGTGGAGGCACGAAGTAGCAGGTCGTATTTGCTGAGTAACTGTCACGCACCAAAAATTTATATTTTTGGTGCTCCAACGTGTTGGTACAAAGATATTAGGTTTAATACGTCCTAGCATTATATATTTTGAGGGCTAACATGTAGGCTCGAAGAGCTAGGTTAGTTTGGTTTGAACCAACGACGAGAATAGTAAATTCTCTAGGAGTCGTTATGAGTAATAATGCAGTTTCGAGTGATAAGCTGCCCAAAGACTCGTTATCCGAATGCAGAAAGGCTGAAAGGTACGCCCGTAACAGAGAAACGGACGAGCCCAGTTCATTAGATTCTAGCATGATGCAGCAATTAACTTTAGAAGAGGAGGCTGTGCACGTTGGCGTGGCAGTGCCTAGGCTGGTTCATGTTGTGAATCCCGCGCCTGAGACATTACCTGCGGAAGTCCCACGTAGTCCGACAAGGCAACCAGGGTTGGCAGAACTACTTGAAGCCATGACGAGGACTCAAACCGTCCTCTTTGCCAAAATACATGGACTTGTAGAGCAAAATATGCAATTGAAGGCTGAGTTAGGCAATAAAGTGGAAGAACAAAATAATAAAATGGACTAGCAAAATACGCAATTGAAAGCTGAATTAGGCAGCAAAATAGATTATATAAAAGCGGAAATTGCTGAGCAAAGCGCTCAATTGAACGCTAAAATGAGTGATTTGAAAACTCAAATGGACCAACAAAGCGCTGAAATAAGTAATAAATTCAGTGAACAGGAAACAAAAATTGCCGAAAAGTTGGAACAAGGAGTCAACAGTATTCGAAAGGAGTTCCAAAGCAAGATAAATACTGTGGAGGAGAAGGTGAACCAAAGAATAGACGAAGTAAACGCAAGTGTTGAAACTAAGATTCATCAGAGATGCGAAACTCTAAAAGGATTGGTAAGAACCACAAGTTTGACACAGGTTCATGAACGGATTGGTGATGTCAAACAAACTGTTGAAGCAGTCTCGCAAGATTCTGTAGCAAAACATACGCAGTTAGGAGCCCGTATGGACCAAGTCGAGTCAGGAGTGGTCGAACGTGTGCAAAAGATCGTCGATGAAAAGATGAAAGACGTGGACGAACGATTAGAGAGGATGCCAACAACACCAGTAACTCTTGCCCACACGTTGACGAACATTCCTACGTCGCTGACGTTTAGAGCTCAAGGCGAGCAACCGAATGCCTTCCTCAAAGCCGTTTCAAACTACTTTCCATTAGTTAACGCAAAAGATTCAATGATTGGCATATTTACCAAATGTTGAAAGGAAGTGCTAAGACGTGGCCTGATACCTTGGATTCGTTTCCTACCACTAAGGACGAGTTTAAAAAGAAATTTCTCGCCCGATTTTGGGGAAAGGAGGCACAGGCAAACTTTAAATTTGACCTTATGCATTCCAACTGGAGGAGAGCGGACGGAAGCATGCGTGGTTACGCAGAGGACAAGATAGCTGCGTTAAGGCAGTGTAAACCGTCGATATCGGACTAGGACATCATATGCCTACTCACGAGACATTTTCCTGTACACACACAAAATTTGATGATTGTTGAGTCAATGACCATTGAAAAATTTCAATCCATGTTAGCAAATTATGACCATTCTAGTGAAAGCGGACTGATAGAAAGGTAAATTTGAACAGTGCATCATTATCTAGAGGCAGGTACGCCGACCAAAACAACACTGATGGCGTTACAAGTTCATCTCCAGATAGACGATAGAAGGAAGTGAGTAGGTAGGTCCATAAAGGAGCTGTGCCAAAAGGACATGATCCGAACCGATGGTCTAGTCATGGCCAAAGTGATGGAGGATGTGGTCAACCGATTCCGAGAGGTTTCGATGGAAGCAGGAACCTCTGCACAGCGTTTGCGTTGGATGGTGGAGGAATTACTCAGCGCCACGAAAAAACTAGCAGCGTTTGGAATGACGGACCCCCAGCCAAGCGACATTGATTAGTATGAAGTCCCTACTTTTAAGGTGAAGACTCATAACCTGGAGGAGTTGTTGCTGAACCCTGGAGAGGAAGCCAAGTCAAATGTCCACAGGCAATGTTCTAAAGTTCAAACGAAAGTAAAAGGAGTGAAGTCAGTGCTCTCATCGATACTGGGAGTGTAATAACGGTGTTGTCAGAGGAAGTGCCAGAGAAAGCACTAGCGGTCGATGCAAAAATTCCGATTTCCCCGTCTCAAAAACCACCGTCATAGGAGTGAACGGCCGAACGGTGGAAAAAATTACTCACCAGGCCTCGATAACAATGGAGCTTCAATTTAACAAGTACGATGTAATTACTTTGGTCTCAAAAACTATTATGTTTCCCTTAATTTTGGGAATGGATTTTCTTAAGCTACATAGAGCGGTCATCAATTTTGAAAAGAACTAGCTATTGCTTCCCGACCAATTGGCACCAGAAACTTTGAGAGAGAAGAGGATGTGCCATCATCAGAAAGGATAAGTGCCTTAAAGATCGATGATCAAAAGCCGGAGAAACACTCGCATCACGTAGTGCAGACATTGTGCGGGGCCCAACAAGACAGCTGAGTTGCCAAACTTCTTAGAAGACATCACAAGTGTGTTGCGCAGAGTCAACCGGCACGAGTCAACAAGCAACGTAATTGACGGAACTCAGAACAAATAATGGACTGTAAATAGTGTAGACCAGTGATCCCCAACCCCCGGTCCGTAGATCATTTGGTACCGGGCCGCCAAAGAAACATTAAATTACTTCTATTTCATTTACTGTGGTGTATTTCTCTCGGGTTGTGCAACTTTCCATGGACAAGAGGTTAACCGGGAGCTGAGAGACGTCGCCTGAAACCGCATCAATATCATGATATTTTTCATGATATATCATGATCATCTGTTGAGTTAATAAATCTATTCCAAACGCGCTGCATAAGAAATCACCTTTAATATTATTATCATTCTTTCAGGATTTAAATCAAATATTGTTATTAAACTAATATTTTTACTTTTTCAGGCAATAACTTTTTAGGTTATAGGGAAATATATTTTTAATAATATGTATTAACCTTCGCATATTACTTGTTACATTGTTACATCCCAATCTGAATTAATTAATTAAACCAGTAAACGGAAATATTGCAACATGTCTGTTTGTCAATTTAAAATTAAATATTAACTCAAATATTAATATAGCATCTACATACACTATTTTTATTTTATTTTAACAATCTTCCAACAGAGGCAACTAGAGACTGGTTTTTAGCGACTGCTTTACCGACAATATTCGGTCCTGATATTGGGAGCTGAGCGGCTGCGAGCGGCAGTGGCGTTGTAGCTTTGGTGGAGAGAAGGTGTGTATCGCTCTTCTCTCTGTACACCGGTACTTATACGGGTATATTGTGTTTGATCGAATTAAACCCACAAATTAGCAAAAATGAGTATGAAACAGACGTCGTTAGGAAGTTTCCTTGGGAAAAAGAAAAGGTCCAGTGAAGAGACAGAAGAAGAGATTGAAACACAAAACTTTTAACAGACAATACCATGAGTCCTACTTGAAATATGGATTTATCGGGACAGGTGATTCCCACACAACAATCCCCCTCTGCATAGTTTGCGGCGACCGGCTCTCTAATGAGGCAATGAAACCTTCAAAACTGCTTCGCCAATTGAACAGCAAGCATCCTGGATTAATAGACAAGCTCCTGGAGTATTTTGAAAGAAAAAAAATGGAATACGAAGGACAGAAGAAATTTCTCAGGGCCACCACATCAATAAAAAAGAATGCACTGAAAGCATCATAGTTGGTGGCTAACCGTATTGCTAAGGCTAAAAAGCCATTCACTATCGGTGAAGAATTGATCTTGCCCTCCACTAAAGACATTTGCCATGAACTTCTAGAAGAGGCTGCTGTGAAAAAGATAGCACATGTGCCTTTGTTGGCTAGCACTGTGACTAGGCGCATTGAGGAAATAGCCGAAGACATTGAGACACAATTGTTGGAGAGGATTAAGACATCACCGTGGTACGCACTCCAGGTCATGAATCTACAGATATCGACAACTAGACAATACTACTTGTTTATGTGCGATATCTTTATGAGGAGAATGTGCATGAGGATTTGTTATACTCTCTTTGCCAACCACACCACAGGAGCAGAACTGTTCAAGTCGCTGGATGGTTACATATCAGGACAACTAATATGGTCTTTTTATGTCGCCATATCCACAGACGGAGCTGCTGCCACGACTGTCTGTTTTAACAGCTCGGATTAAGGAGGTTGCACCTGAGAATGAATCTACGCATTGTATCATTCATCGCGAAATGCTGGCAAGCCGAGAAATGTCACCGGAATTTAACAGCGTATTGATTGATGTTGTTAAAGTTATTAACCAAATCAAAGCACACGCCCTTAACCCGCGCCTGCTTGAGCAGCTTTGTGAGGAGATGGAAGCAAAGCATTGATGCCTTCTCTTATATACAGAAATAAGATGGTTATCCAGAGAAAATAGCTCACCACAGTATTTGCATTACGAGATCCATTGCAAAGATTTCTCTCAGAAAAGAAGTCACCACTGGCAGGACATTTCAGCGACAAGGATGGATCTCCCAGTTGGTGCACGATCGCCTGTCTTTGCTTTGAAGAGTTCGAGCGCTACTTCCCAACCACTAAAGACCCACGAACTGGGAAGAAATGGATCCGCGATCCATTTGTCAACAAACCAGGCGAATCTAGCCTGTCTATTCAAGAACAAGATGAAGTGATGGAGATTGCAAATGACGGCGGCCTTAACACTACGTTCGAGATAACAACTCAGCTGGTATTCTGGATTAAAGTGGAAAACCCTGAGATTGCCACTTCCCGAAGAAGTTAAATAAATTTTACTTTTACTTACCTTTTTATTGCCAACGTTTGATAATTTTACCGCGACCAAGATGTAGCCGTCTCGTTGCAGAGAAACAAGCTCAGGGTTCCGGTTGATTTAGCGTTCTGGTGAGTTAAAATATTAAATCACTTTATATTCATTTTTTGATGTAACTGTATTTCATTTTGAAGGCATGTTTAAATACAATTATATTATAATTATTAATTCAATAATATAAACTATCTAAAATACGACCAATCAATGCAGGGCCGTCGCGTGGTTTGTTGGCGCCCGGGGCAAGATTTCGTTTGGCGCCCCCTGAATCTTCAATTCAACAACCAAAAAAAAAAAACAGAATCTCAGTGTTGCCGTTGTCGCGGCGCCCCCCCCCCCTAGCCGCGACGGCCCTGAATCAATGTTCCCCCCACCTCCAGGGCCGCGGAAAAATTATCAAACGTTGACCGGTCCTCGGCAATAAAAATCTTGGGGTACCACTGTTGTAGATAACGGACTGTAAATAGTGTAAATAATGGACTGTAAATAGTGAATTTGTGAACCATAAACTGTGTTAACAAACTCTATTTATTTTGTGTTGGTTGGATGCCCGAAGAACTAAAGACATCAACTGCCAAGGGAAGACATCCTGAAACATTATGAAGACCATTGTAGTTAGCTTACAAGTGAAATTTTACAAGTATTATGCGTTGTCATGGGTTTCTCTGGAAATAAAGTATTTGTTCTTATTTTGAAAAAAAAATATTTTAGAGGGGGTAATGTGACAGTCCGCATATATTACAGTTCAATGTATAGTCGTAATTTAGTAAATTTGTTATTATTGTTAGTCTCAACCCAAAAAAATATAAAAATAAGAAAAATTATCTTAAGTTATTATATTTTTGTAAGTCAATTGCGAAAATATCGTTTCGCTAATTTTAGTCAATTTTAGTAGTTTATTAAAATTGCTGAGCTTTAAACTGTAAGCTAGGATTTTTAGAAAAATATCTTAGATTAAGGTTTCGTAACTTTTGACATTGTAGTGTAATTTTAGGTCTTCCAAAAAGAAGTTTAGCTAATGTTAAGATTTAATTTAATTTTTAAGCTTAGTTGAATTTGAAATAATTCAAATTTAGGATTTTTATTTTTCAGAATTAATTTAAGCAGAATTAATTCGTTTAGCTTAGCCGCGGAAAATTCCATTTAATTTTTAGAATATTTATGATGCAATCATTTCCTTGTGAGGAATTGTCCGATTAATTATTGGTCAATCGGAGTCATCACCTTTGGTGACGTCACTTGCCTTATTTGGTAAGATATCCAACCTCGCCTTGCAATAGGACGCCAGGTTACTTACGTAATAGGTGGCGCGAGATCCAACCTTATATAATGCCTTGCGGAGGGGAGATAGGTCTTTTTCTCTCGTCCATTTGCCCCCTGCAAACTATTGTCTATGCCGGTGAAGATTCTCGGTTCAATTCGAGTTGGAATGCATGACTTCGAACCAAAACTTAGGTTGTCAACTGTGATAAACCAGTTGTATAGTTAGAAAGGCCGCACTTGATAGCCTAACAAACCAAAAGAAATTTAAAATTTACAAGTGAAAATCCTACAACTTAGCGTGCGTGAATACCCGCGCCGGAGAAATAACAGTGAGAGAAATTTATTTTGTGAATTACTTTAAGTTGTTACAAGTGCGTCAAATTCAGTCCATTAGTGGAGCTAAGTCCAACATTAATAATACTGTGTAGTGAATTAACCCCCACAAGGCACACAAGGTGAAATTAAACCATGAAAAGCCAAAAAGCAGTGAAAATACTTAACGTTATTGGTGCAGCATTAACGATAGGAAGTTACATAAATTCAATTAGTTAAATGAAAAGATAAAATTGTGGACAGCCAGCATTTGTGAGAGAAATGGTGCATAAGCAGGATAGCTAAACAGTTTCAAGGTTAATTCGCATTGACATAGTCTTCGAAGTAGAAGCTTGTTATTTTTAGTTGACAAATAAATTGTTGAGTTAAAGATTTAAGTTGTTGGAGTAGCAGTTCTTATTATAGTGTCGGTGCGGCATGATCCCGACATCCGAGAGGGCTGAGCATTTAACCGGGGATTTAATGAACTGGAGGGGGTGGAAAGTAAAATTTACCGTACGAAAATGATTGGCGCCCAACATGAGATATAGAACCACTTAATTTAACCCATCTTTGTCGCCCCCTGTCCCATTACAATATATATATATGTATGTGTGTGTGTGTGTGTGTGTGTGTGTGTGTGTGTGTGTTTAATTCAATTATGGAAACTAAAAATAATTTTTTTTTAAATTCATATTATTCTCAATTTTTCCTAAACCAATTTTAGCTTTTACATTTCCTTTTTATGAGGTTCACTTTATGCCTATGTTCCTTACATGAATGAGATAATGAATAAAATCAATTTATTATTACAAAACTAATATACAGGGTGATTATAATTAAAGTTCAACTTTCAACATGCTGTAATAAAAGAACCAATGCTCAGAATGACCAGAAATTTAAACTGAATATACTCGATATTGCTATAGCATAAGAAAAAAAATAGTTCCAAATGTTAGCAACAGATGTCACTTTAGGCATCAAAACGTAAATGGGTTCGGCTACCAGTGTTATTTGAATCGTAATGAGTTGCACATTAAATCAATTGTACTGTTCAACGTGTATGACTGTATCGGCTTTTTTTTTTATAATCGTTTCAGGCCAACTAAGGACCACATTAAGATAACTATTTTCTTCTCTCTTCCTTCCTCTTTCTCCAAAACTCCTTCATCCTTTCCGAATGGACTCTTTTCCTTTCATCCGACCATTTGGCTCCAGTTGTTTTCCTTTTCCCTGCGTCTTCCTGAAAACCTTTGAACTTCTTAACTTTTAGTCTAAATTTGTCTCTGCTGAGTAGGGTCTCCCGATCAATCTGCATTTCTGCTAAGTCCTTTATTGCTTTGCCACTCCACCCATTTGTTTTGTCTGTTTTCCTGTTTTGGAAGAAAGTATGGATTTTCTTTGTTAATCTATCTTCATTCATTCTCTCTAAGTGCCCATAAAGGGTAACACGTCTTTTCCTGATCTCATCCGTTATTTTAGGGCATTGCAAGTAAATTTCTCTATTTGGTCTCAAAACCCAATCGCCATCTTTATTCTTGATTGGACTTAATATTTTTCGCAAGATTCTTCTTTCTTTCTTTTCCAAATCTTCTAGTGCCATTTTGCATCCAGTTAGTAATAGTGTTTCTGACCCATAAAGCACTTCAGGTTTTACAACTGTATTATAATGTCTCAATTTAACGGCTTTAGATAAACATTTTTTATTATACAAATTTCTTACTTTCATGTATGCTCTTTTTATTTTTTCAATTCTAATTTTAATTGATTCTTTTTCACTTTTAAGATTTATATTTTCACCCAAATATTTAAAGTTATCCATTTTATCAATGTTGCCGTACTTAGTTTTAAGAATTCCTGGTGAATTGCCTTCATTGGTCATGTATTTTGTTTTTTCAAAAGATATTTGTAAACCCACTTTTTCTGCTGTCTCCTTTAGGAGTTCCAGTCTTCTTTTTGCATTTTCTATGTTTCCATCTAATATTACTAGATCATCCGCGAAGGCCAAGCAGTTGATTGATACTTTAGATCTACCCAACATAATGTATTTATTAAGTTTTAGTTTTTCCTCCTCACTTATCCATTCTCTTGTAACTTTTTCCAACACGCAATTAAATAGGAGTGGGGACAAACCATCTCCTTGTCTGACTCCTGATTCAATTTGGAAAGGACTAGAAATTGTTCCATGGAATTTAACTTTAGACACCGTGTTTGTCAAAGTATGTTTAATTAATTCCAGAGTTTTCTTATCTACTGAAAATTCTTTTAGGGTTTTAAAAAGAGAATCGCTGTCAATCGAATCATAGGCCTTTTTAAAATCAACAAATATTAGCACTATCTTCTTATTTGATATTTTCAAGTATCTAATTATTTGTTTAAGGTTTAGAATTTGTTCTGGACAGGATCTACTACTCCTAAACCCAGCTTGATATTCTCCAATATGTTTATCCAGTTGAGGATTTAGTATGTCCAAAAAAGCTTTGGATAAGATTTTGTATTCTACAGGTAATAATGAGATTCCTCTGTAATTATTAATGTCTGTTTCATTCCCTTTCTTATGAAGTGGGTGAATTAATGCAACCTTCCAATTTTCTGGAATTGTCTCGGTGTCCCAGATCTTGTCCATTTTTTCTTTTATAATTGTGGCACCTAAATCTCCACTAGCTTTTAGAATCTCTGCTGTGATGCCATCTTCACCTGGGGCTTTGTTGTTTTTTAGTTGTTGGATGTATTTTTTAATCATATCAAGACTTGGTGGTTCTGAATCTTTATTAGGGATGCTATCATGGAATTCCAGTTTTTTGGTCGGTTTTTCACAGTTCAGTAACTTTTCAAAATATTCTGCTAATAGCTTACAGTTTTCGACATTATTAAGTGCTACTTTTCCATTTTCTTTTCTGAAACATAGAGATTGCGAAACGTACCCAGACATACAATTATTAAATGTTTTGTAGTAATCTCTTGTATTATATTTTTAAAAATGTTCTTCTATAGGTACAAGTTGTTCCTTTTCAAAATACCTCTTTTGTGCCCTAATAGTTTTATTCGCTTGTTTCTTGTCAGACTGATAGCTATTCCACTTACTACTTGTTTTCCTGCTATACCAATTGTTCCAAGCTTTTTTCTTTTGTCTAAGAGCTTCTTCACATTTATTATTCCACCATCTGTGCTTTCTCTGTTGGTTCTGTGGAGCTATGTCAAATGCAGTATGTTGAATCATTTCTTTAAAGTTGTTGGCATCAATCCCCGCTTCCTTCAGCTTCTCTTGAAAATCGCACTCCTTTTCCTTTAAAGTTTCATTATTAATTATCTTATTCGTCCTGGTTTGTTTACTGATTTTACATTTTGGAATAAATCGCATGTGGATTTCCGTTGGATAGTGATCTGAATCAACTTCCATTCCTCTTTTGACTTTAATGTTCTTAATTTCTTGATAATTATATTTGGAGATGGCGACATGATCTATTTGAAATTCTCCTAAGATGGGATTTGGTGAAATCCATGTTTTTTGTTTTCTAGTTAGTTTTTTGAAGTGAGTTATCATGATTTTAAGGTTGAATGATCTGCATAAATCTACTAATCTTGAGCCATTTGTATTAGTTCTCTTATGAGCTGGGTAGTTTGTGATAATTTTTTGGAATGCTTTTTCCTTACCCAGTTGTGCATTGAAGTCCCCCATCATGATTATTATGTTATTCTTGTGAACTTTTGATAGCCTATTTTCTAGATCTTCCCAGAAGATTTCTACTTTTTCTGGGTTTTTCTTATTATCTTCATTTACTGGTGCATGACAATTGAATATTGAATAATACTTATTCTTGCATTTAATTGTTAAGACAGAGAGTCTTTCACTGAAGGATTCAAATTCAATTACATTTCTGGTTATACTTTTATGAATTACGAAGGCTGTTCCTAGAATTCTAAGATTTGAGTTTGAAAGTTTGATTGCGGGTTTACCCTTAAAGATTCGATAGTTCTCACTATCTATCGTTAGGTCATCAGTATATCTTGTTTCTTGGATGGCTGCTAGTAAAATGTTATTGTTGTTCAGAAAGTCAATGAGTTGCTTGAGTTTCCCAACTTTGCAGACAGAGTTAACATTCATGGTTGCAAATTTATACTTCCTTTTAAATTTAAACGTACGATTACAAAGGCCCTCAGGACCCTCCGACTGATCCTTGCGTGATGGTGCAGACTCTCCAGAATCCGAACGTCTGCTTGCGCTCCTTTCTGGAGCGGTGGATTGGCCACCTGGAGTAATATTGTTTCGTTCATCACACATCATAGTTATCCAGTTCTTACGTAGTGGGTAGACATTTGTCTACCGAATTTAAAACTAAGATTGTTAGTCCTAGAGTTTACTTCCAGCCGCCCCTAACATGGGGAACAGACGCTGACCAAACGCCGCCCGCTCCGGGAACAGACACGATTGGATTTTAATAGCTTTTATACTAACCCCAAAAGCAGGGCTGCCTCATTCGCCAGTTCCGCCGCATCGATGATCTTCATCTCCGCCTTCACTGCCGTTGAGGTCTTCACTGTTGCCCTAGCAAGGGGCCCTCACATGGTACTATCACCCGGGCCAGGTGACCCAAGGTTTTTTTTACGAGGTGTTACTCCTCCCCCTCCTCCTTTCTCATCCGGGCTTGGGACCGGCAATGGCAGAGTTATCAGTATCGGCTTTTTACTGATAGCCGTAAAACAAGTCATTCCACAGTTGTTGTACTGTTACTTTAAAGCTCATTCACCACGGCTTTATTCATTCGTACCACATCGGATGGGAAAAATCTATTTTTAATTGCTCTGAGGCCAAATACCGCATAAAAAGCAATAATTAAATCGGTTTTTAATTGTCCTGAGGTCAAAACCTCATAAAAAGCAACAATAAAATTAATTTGTTTTTAATTATCGTGAGACTTGCCCAAGACATGCTTAATATGCTGTCTACCGTATTCTGTCACAAGTTGAAACCTAGAAACAGCATGTTCCCAAACAGAACTGAGTGTCTGAGGGGTCACGTTTTGAATGTGTTTCGCAACGTATGCCTTCAATTCAGCTAAGTTTGCAATCGGACCACTAAACACAACATTTATCAGATAACCTCACAGCCAGAAGTCACAAGAAATAAGATCAGATTATCTTGACGGCCAGGCTGTTGGATAATGACAGCTCATAATTCTCTCATTTCCGAAATGCCTCTTGAGCAGCTGCTGCACTGGCTTTTAAATGTGCGAAGGAGGGCCATCTTGCCTAAAAATGATGCTACCCACACATGCACACTGTTGAAGTGTTAGAATGATGTGGTTGCGCAAAAGACTCTCATAGCGTCCACAATTGACAGTACAGGTAACAGACCCACACGACCTATCTCCTCGAAAAAAAATGGCCCTACGATAAACGTTGGCGTCAACCCTCACCACACAGTTACCTTGGCAGAATGAAGAGGTACGGTTCATGTGTGAACGGATTTTCCGTTGCCCATCAGCAACTCCTGAGCAGTTTTAAAATATTACAAAATGTAATTATAAATAATAAAATCTGTCACTGGAGTTTTTAAAATCTTTTATTCAAAAAACAAAAAAAATTAAGTAACAAAATGCTTATGATAATAATTGAAATAAAAGATTTTCCATTGTCAAACATATTAATTAGTCTAAGCAATTTTAATGTTTAAAATATTAGAATGTGTAATTATAATAAATAACATCTGTCATTAGAGTTTTT